>CM060437.1:53796505-53855243 GCA_030545235.1 Helianthus tuberosus | reverse complement strand
TTTTCCTCGTTTCTCGTGTGGTATTTTACTCAAAGACAATAAACGTAAACCGTAAATAGATCTCTACTTCCCCTTTTATTAAACTTCTGGAGTGTGTTATGTTTCACGTTCTTTCTCATGCTTTTCATTTAACTCAATTACAAACACTCAAATTAAATGTGTGGTTTATGTGTTATATATTTTGGTTACATATTTGTTACTTGTTACTTGCCTTGTGTCGTAGTTTCACATCGTGGATCCACCGGCTAACTTGGTATCGCTACCATTGTTTCGCATTATATCATATTGTATCACATGTTTCGCTATTGGTTTTATTTATTTATTTATTTGTTGTTGGTGATGTTATAGGTGAATTGTCCAATTTACATTTAAATTGTATGTTAACAAATTTTAATTAAAAAAATAAAAAATTCAAACTTATATTTACTCACCAACTTATCTTAACTCAAAATTACCTTTTACACTTGATACACATCAGGTTTGATGTGACAATGATGAAGATACATAGGAATTTGCCTTAGACAATAAACTAGATTTTCTTTTTATGTTTTATGTCTTGGATTTTGTTTGGATTATTTGAATAAGTATTAAACTTTTATAGTTGTCATGAGTTATGAATAATCATCATGCTTGATCAATAATTTGTTGCGGGTCGAGGTGTGACACGAGAAGTGGCAATAAATGTGCACCGGTTGTCCCCAAAAGTAACACGTGTAGCACAAAAAAAGACATAAGCCGGATTCGAACCGACACCCTTTCTATAACACTACACCATACAAACCACTACGACAGAAGACATAATATACCAAAATAACAAAACAAGACGTATATATACAATTTAAACAGCGTCAGGATGGAAAAAACAATAACAGCCAAAAGTATCCTGATTATGTAACTGTCGTGGGCTAATAAAAAACAAGTATTTTATGACTTAAATACCTATAATAGTATTGTTAAGTAAGGTCGTCTCCACAGGAAATATGTAGTTAGTGTTACGCAACCTCCAAGTTTTGGGTTCTAGGTTTCACAAAACTCAATTCAATCAATTAATTGAACCCCACATAGACATGGTGCTGAAAAGTAGGTTAATTTAAGTGGTAATAGAAAACAGGTCTTTGCCATCAGATCTTTTACAGTTCAATTACCCTGTTTACTAGTGTGAGTCAATCTACTCTAATATCACCTTTTTTGAAAAAAAAAATCTCATCTTGCTAAGCACGTATTTTATTCCCATAGTTAAAAAAATGTTTATTTAAACTAATAGAGTAATTATAACGTATACAGATCAAATACAAATGGGTCTTAACATGAAAATTGAAGGAAGATTTTTTTTTCTTGAATTTTTTTCCAACTACTTAAGCATAATGTTTAATTGCAAAACGTAAAAGAAATGCGTTAACTTAGGGGGTGTTTGGGGTTGAGTTTTGAAGTAGATTTTTAGACCTTTTGCAACCTTCTACATTTGGAGAGCTTTCAAGGTCTAGAGAGAGAAAGTAGCTAAGAGGTGATTCAAGGTGTAAACTGTGACAACCCGTAATTTACGGTCCTTAATTACGCGTAAAACGAACATTAGAATGATAATTAGTAGTGTAATTAGACGTAAATTAACTTAATTAGGCCTTTGGAGTGCCTAGGAACGTCTATTCGGCTTTACAGTACGTGTATGACGATTTGCGGAGAAACTATTGAATATTAAACGATAACGAATCAAAATCGTACGAAATACTGACAACGCCGACAAATATGAAATTTCTACAAGTACTTTATTACTTAAATAAATTTAGTTTTGCGAATTTATAGTGCTTCCGTACGTCACAAACACAAACGGGAACTAAAAACGCGACTGCTGGAAACGCACCGACAACGAAACTGAAACACCAGACTCGAGTTATGTCTCGATATTAATATATTATGATATATTTAGCTTCGTTTTTAAATTTTATTACCCGCAGTTGAAAACTGGTCAAAAAACGGGTTAGAAACGACAGACGGAACATGTTACGCGTTTTAACACGACGATCATACGCGTCTAAATACGATATACTACACCACTTTTAGCGCTTCGGTTCCAAAAACTCTATTTTACGATGTTTTACAATGTTCGGGTTTGAGAAACGAGCTTTGGAATGGTTATTGACCGCACAAAACACGTTAACGGGCCCTAGGCCCAACCCACTTAATAAAAACCTAAGTATAAAAACCAACTTATAAGGAAAGCCTTCTCATTTGAAACCCTAGGTCACAATTGCGCAGACCAGACTCCCCTTTTCCATCTGCCTCTCATCAACTACACAAGTGACCGGAGCCGCCATTCCGGCGATTCCTCTGACACCCCTCTTCTTGATTTCCGTCAAACACACACCACACAAGACCTGCTACCACTTCTGCTGTGACAACCCTCATGATTTCATGTATCTGTACGATTAATTAATGTTAATTAAAGTGCTTGGTGACTGTGTTGAATTACATAACTGCTTTCTGATTACTGCGTCATACTTACATGTGCTTGTTAACATACTAGTCTTGTGCAGTAAATTGACTAAATGGTCCTGAATGTTTTCCTAAGTGTTGGGAATTAATTGTGTTACAAATAGTTACATAAAAGACACTATACGGAATAACTTAGCACTTTAATGAACCGGTATCTAACAGAACAACCGGACATTACCCGGGACACCAAAATATTGCAAGAAACATTGTTTAATTATTTCTTGGCTAGTCATGATCCCCGAACACCCTAACACCCACAAAATTCTCTAGTAACTAACATATGTAAACATATACTTGCAGTTGAACTAATACTTACCATCTACCATGAAAATTTACACTTAACTGTAACACCCTAGTTTCTATTTAACGGTTTTACATGTAAATACCAACAATTACATGTGTAGTTAAGACTACACATACTATAAAAATATGGATTTATTAAAACTTTTTCGTAAATCAAAAGTTATTCGACATAACGTGATCAGATTCGTCGTTTAAAATTTATGACGATGCAATGTGCGGAAGCATGTATCTTTATCGTGTTCGGTTCTTCGTTGAGCTTGATCGTCTTCCGGCATCCAAAGAGTACCTACATTTCATAAACATGAAATGCTTTAGTCATACGGGGTTTAAAACGTATCTAAACGAGTCCGGGAAACAAAACTGATTAAAAATATATTTTTGTACAGGGTCCACCGTAAATTACGGTGGATACCGTAATTTACGGTAGCCCCTGTTTTGATATGTTTCCACCGTAAGTCAGTAGAGAACTGGCGTAAAGGTTTCAGCCCCACCGTAACTTACGGTGGGTACCGTAAGTTACGGTGGCCCCTGTATCATATTCTTCCATTTTGCCATTTTTGACACGAAAACTTTCGTATCTTTCAATCCGCTTGTCCGTTTGACCTACCGTTTCTTCCTACGTGTTTGTAATTTGATTCTCCATCATATAGATTTAAAATCCAACATCCGGATTAACAAAATTTAAGACTTTTAAGTCTTAGGCTTATTACCCTTTTTACCAAATTTTGACCCGTTCGATTTTTATCCAACAAACAAGTTTGTTTGACCCTTATTTCTCATAAACCTATTAAATTCAATGATGTTTAACATATTAGGTTCCAATTACAGGTTCATATACCTTCTTAATCCCATTTTCACTCATATGCTTATTTTGACCCGTTAAGGGTATTTAAGCATATTTTAAGCACCAATCGCTTTCATTCGTTTCTAAATACATATGTCCACATTTCTTATCAAATGACCTCCCACCACAACTATATTTGTGGTGGATTCCATGTGGTGATTTATATATTACAAATTTTACCCTTCAAATTATTATTTTACGGCAAAGACTCTTTATAGAGTCATTTGACCAATATTTTACATCTTTCGCTTTTCATACTTATTCAAAGTATTGACTTGATTATAAAACTCGTTTTCAAGCGACTTCTAATGGTTGCTTGCTTAATTTCACTTACAAGGGCGTTTTGGTCATTTTTAACTCTTCTTTAACGACGAAGGGCTTGCTTAAGCCATGCACGCCCAAAATCTCTTTTTTTTAACCAAATCTTGTTTTCAAAACACTCTATCTATAATTTAAATCCTTCGGTTTACCTTTTAAGGTAACCGAATTTCCCTTTTTACTTTACCTAACTCTCATAGAACTTCAAGTTCTAAATGATGAGTTGATCTATTATACATACCTGGCTTGGATCAACTTTTTACCCGAATTTAATACCTTGCTTTGAAATCGCTAATTAAGAAAGATGCGAGTACCCATTGGATATCTATTCCTGTAAGCATATAACTCGACAAAAATCATTAGTCGATATTGTCAAAAGGTGATGTCTAAACCTTTTGACCCGTTTGGCCAAACTGACCGATTATATTAGCGAGATGACATTTATTACCACCTCGTATATATGACTCGCTCCGATTTACACCGTGCGGTCACTTTACTTATAATTCCATTTCTTAACACTTTTTGGCCTACTATGGCTTATGTCATAATTATCTTTTTCGTAACACGACAAAAGGATATTCTGAAATATATGACTAGTGTAAGATATACTTACCTTGCATCCGAATTACGCTTTTCCTCTATCCTTGATTTGTTTGACCCGCTTCCTTTCCCAAGCCTCCACCTAGCTCGTTAGGCGTCAAACTATTTTCAATCATTTACAAGGCGGTTAAATTAGTCATAAAAATCACGACTATTCCACCTCACTTATTTTCTATGCCGAAGCTACTATTCGACTTCATGATTAGTTAACTTAGCTTATCTAAAGTTAACTACTTCTTGATCACATGGGTTACAACATTAAGCCTAGATCAACATAGTATTTAGAACCTTTATCACTCCATATTACGCGAAATCGCCATATTATTCAAATACACATTTTCACTCTAATTCCAACACTTTAGTTTTCATTTAGGCATTTTAACAAACACCTAATGTGCATGATTTCATATAATTCAAAATCAAGTTATTGACTAACTATTTAGCCAAGATTTAAGCATCGTGTCACATGTTCATGTCAATTTTTTTTATATCAAAAATTATGGATTTTCTTCATGGAGCTCAAATACACTAGGTTAACAAAGATAATCCTAGTGTTCAGCATAATTCTACAAAACCCACTTGACACATGAGTGTATGATCATGAATTCATAACCATGAACATCAATTCAACAAATAAATGACTAGGGTTTACTCCTAGACATAGTTTCATCCCTAATTTCATCCAAACAACGAACATGCAAGCTCATATTCGAATTTCACAAGTTCATCTAAAATTTAAGATGGAACCACATAGTAAAATTTCGCATACCTCATGATCCCTTTACTGAGGTGATCACTAATCCATGCTTGGATTTCGAATCGGGCTTGATTTGCCCCTTCAATTTGATGAATTTCTTGAAGTTTAGGGTTGAGTAGGAGAGCCCTTGGCTCCTGTGATTGTATCGACCAGAACACACACTTAGAGTGTGTGTTTTGGTGTTGGCATTTTATTAAATTAAAACTAGTTCCTAGTTTATCAACTTTAGTCCCTCTACGTCACACAAGTTATTTAAAGGGTATTTTAACCATATTTGTTCTATTATGTCAAGATACTAACTAAATAGGTTAGTATTCCTAGTTACTTGGTGGGTCCCGGGAGTTATAACCCGTTTTATTTTAAGTCCCGTTAACTCGGGCTCTTATAAACTCAATTCCTTAAAACTTTGATTCGCTTGTATTTATTATTAGGATTTCTTATTTAAATCCAAATATTTACCGGGTTATTTTTACTACTAACGGTACTTTACCCGTCTTTTAGTATTAACGGGGTTCGATTACCAAACCCATTTTGGGGTGTTACATTAACCCCCCCCCCCCCCTTGATGATTTACGACCCATATAGGGGACCCCACCACAAGATTTGATTTCATATTTTATTTGGATATGTTGCTTGAGAAAATGGCCAAGATATTGTAAGAAGATTATAAGTATGGAGCTTGAGATTTTAGTATCATTCCAAATCTTACCATATCTCACACCTTACTTCACTAGATCACCCCAACTCCCTCAACTCCTCCCTCTCTAACCGCCACCATCACCCCCTTGTCACCACCACACCACCATTTTTAAACTTCATTCAAGTGCTAGAAGGTGATTCCTTGGAGCTTGAAGCTTGTGGATCACCATGGAGTTCTCTTGCTTGCTTTCATCATCCATTTTCACCATCTTTTCTCTTGAAGTTCTTCCCTAGCTTTGAGCTAGTTGTAAGCCCTTGTTTAACCTTTGTTCACTCCTATTTTGAGTAGTTAAAAGATGTAGTATGATGAATATCACAAGAACACTAAAATGGGTTAAACAAGAAACATGAACATAAAGCTTTACATAAAGATGAAACATGATGAAGTGTTGATAGTATGATGTTGTTTGGTATATGTTGATGCTTGCTTGTGATTACTAGAAATACGTTGTTGATCACTAAACATGTTGACGGAACAAATAGAACTTGTGTTAGAGCACTATAAGCTGAAAACAACTTTTGTCCAAACATTTACAGCCAACTTAAGTTGGCTGTAAACAGGTCGATATTTATCGAAAAACTGATTTTCTTGAGTCTATAACGTGTTATTTCGAAATACGGTTCTAATGGCACTGGAATCATAATTTTTGGATTTCGTTTGCTATTTTTAAAGGGGTCGTTTTTCACAGCAGCAGAAGCTGCGTTTTTACTGCAGAAAATATGTGTTATGATTTTCATCATAACTTGAAATCTGTGTAGAATTAGCTCATGAAATTTGTACTGTAGATGACCACTGATGTCGTTGTAATTCTCCCACTAGAATTTCATCAATCGGACTTACGAAGAATTTTAAATGAATTATTCCGTGGACTGCAGTCAGAAAGTGACGAATCTGATTGCAGTCCGGTAAATGATTTTTTTATAAAATATTGGTAATGAATTGGGTCCCGATATGTTTACACAATAATATTTGGATCGTTTAAGACCTTCTGTAAAAAGTTGGGAATTTTTGGAGTAAGTTAACTATTTCATTAAAATGCCCGAAAACAGCCCAATTTTGGATATTAAAGTTGAAATGACATAAGTAATAATTTGCGTGTCTGGATGTCGGGTATGTTATCTGAGGATGATCTAACATGTTATATGTCAATGGAAGTGTTATGTGCAATATTGTATGCTTGCTTTTGAATGGTAATAAATGGGGAAGTTTATATGAGCGTGAACTGTTAAAGTGAGTATATGTTATGTGGTAGATGCGTGTAGGAACTTCGTGCTTATTTGAAGTCACTAATAAACTAAGTGGTAATCATACTAGGACGTGATTGACCGACCTTGACTGTTAGCTATTTTTTAGAGTCAAACCGAGCAACCAAAGGTGAGTTCACACTCTTTAAAAGGCATGGGATTCCCGGTGGTTGGGAATGGGGTTAAAGAACTAAAACGGAACCTACATATCCTCCTTGGGTAGGATATGTACCGCCATCCTCTATGGGTAGGATGCCAATATTAATCCTGCGTATTCTCCTTGGGTAGAATACGTACGTTCGTCCTCCTTGGGTAGGACAACAACCTTAAAACTTACTAGACAAAACTCTATCATGAACTCCCTCATTTTTATATCGACTTAATCGTCGGGCCAATGGCGAGCGGGTCATTAGTTGATAGCGCTATTAGGGTTGACAAGCCTCACACCGTGCCGATAGGACGGGCGTGTACTAATGGATCTGGGCACTCAGTCAATGATGATAGACATTGACTTAGGGCACAACTTACTTTCGTCAGTTGTCGATATGGTAACGGTCTAGTGGTTCACATGGGGTAGCCCCCACTGGTTATGGATATGGTTTGGGGAAGAACAAAGATACTGGTTAACTCGTGGTTTTCGAAACAACTTATGGTTTCCAAAACAAACTCTAAAACTAAACAACCAACTGTGAACTCGCTCAACTTTGTTGTTGACTCCTTGTTACATGCCTTGCAGGTCGTTAGATACTTATGGAGCTTGCACGAGAGGAAGGAGTCGTTGTGGGACATGGACAGTGTGTGCCATGTTAAACTTGCTAAACTTATAACTTATGTTTTGGTTTTACGTTTTATGCTTCCGCTGTTTAATTTGAACTTAGTTATCTAGTGAACACCAATTATATTGCGTGGTTGGATTTTATCTATTTTAAATACATTGTTCAATATGATTGGTGGCTTGATCCTGGTCATGTCACGCCTCCATGCGGTGATACTCCGCTTGTGGATTTTGGGGGTGTGACAGATTGGTATCCAAGCCATTGGTTATAGTGAACTTGGTTTTAAAAAGGGAAAAGCTTTTTGACAAAACCGGACTATAACCTGTACAGTGCTCAACGATCCCCAACGACGCATCGCTCCATGGTAATGTCACCTAACAACTAGTCATCACATGAAACCCCAGGTAAAGTCCTTAAAAATTTCTTTTATTGAAACCCCGACTTTTGCATCTAGTGAGTAGATTTTCACATCTTTACTCCTCTTAATGGTCATTGTATCGCGATAATTTCTTTCATTATAGCGAACACTCATTTGCTTCATTTCTTGAAAAATTCATACGTTACACATGCATAGTTTGTTACGCATGTGGTTTAACTTCGAATGATCGTTTTCATCAAAAGTTCAAATATCGTTTCGCTATATCTAATTATTGCTTCGTGATCTAGATGATCTGCATTATTGTAAGTCTTGACTTCTCGCTATTGGGTCAACAAATTTCTTGAAAACTTCTTTTCTTTTCAATTTACGTACATGGTTTTTTTCGTTGTAACCATGCTGAAATTTCCTTGTCGATACGTGTATCTGTTGTCGGATTGCGCCGAAACCAAGTTCAATTGTTTGAACTGGTCCATTTCACATGTTCAATTCAAAATACCATATGATGTATTGAAAACATCATATTCAAATTCGTTTTAACAAGCTTTTCATTTGTTCTAAGTCGTAGTAGACTTGTTTGGTCTACGACTCCATTAAGTCGTTTGTTGATTTCGACACCTTGTGGTGGTGTTTTTACTAAAATTGAAGCTTGCGCTAATCTCGTTTACATATCTTATGCACGGATTTAATTATTTATTTATTGATTTGCTTTAAATCCACTTTGATTTATCATATTACAGCAGTCTTAACACTATCGTGTGTTAAGACAATGGTATACAAATTCATTTTATATTCCGGTGTACCTACTAACGGTTCTTTCTTCATCAATCGAATGTTTCGCGATACTCATTGCTTCTTCATCTTCGATCGAAAACAGTATTTCTTTGATGTTCCATTTTCAATTGAAAATCCTTTGATGTTTGTTTAGAACAAACGTTTAGATTTATTTCGTCGAGCCTTTCATTTGATAGCAAACACGGTGAACTTGTTCGGTCACCACTATTATTGAATTATCTCGATCACTACGACACCTTGCGGCATCGGTAAAACTTGCAGCTTGTGCTAATTGCGATCGAGTGTTTCATGCAAAACTACTTCATTTGAGCTTTTTGATTCTAAGTTTCAACTAGTGGATGTTATTGTCTCTAGAACTCATTTGATATTGTAAACATTCGTTTAGAATTCTATTGGTCGAAATTCCTGTCCTTTGTTGGACCCCTATCAACTTAGTCACGTTGATGACTGTATCATTATGTATTATTTTCCCCTTGACATCAAATTCTGAAACTCATTTCTTTTAACCGTTGGGGTCTTATTGTTGTAGTACGTCCTTGAATTCACATAATTCGAATAAGTCTTGATTTGATTTCATGTTCATTCACTTTGGTAATATTTGTGTTTACCTACGCATAACCTAACTCTACGGAGTTAACAAAGTCTAAATTTCGAGGATGAAATTTGATTAACAGGGGGAGAATGTGACAACCCGTAATTTACGGTCCTTAATTACACGCAAAATGAACATTAGAACGATAATAAGTAGTGTAATTAGACGTAAATTAACTTAATTAGGCCTTTGGAGTGCCTAGGAACGTCTATTCGGCTTTACAGCACGTGTATGACGATTTACGGAGAAATCGTTGAATATTAAACGATAACGAATCGAAACCGTACGAAATACTGACAACCCCGACAAATATGAATTTTCTATGAGTACTTTATTACTTGAATAAATTTAGTTTCGCGAATTTATAGTGCTTCCGTACATCACAAACGCAAACGTGAACTGAAAACGCGACTGCAGGAAACGCACCGACAACGAAACGGAAGCACAAGACTCAAGTTATATCTCGATATTAATATATTATGATATATTTAGCTTTGTTTTTAAATTTTATTACCCGTAGTTGAAAACGGATCGAAAAACGTGTTAGAAACGACATACGGAACACTTTACGCATTTTAACGCGACGACGATCATACGCGTCTAAATACGATATACTACACCACTTTTAGCGCTTCGGTTCCAAAAACTCTATTTTACGACGTTTTACAAAGTTCGGGTCTGAGAAACAAGCTTTCGAATGGTTATTGGGCCGCACAAAACACGTTACCGGGCCCTGGCCCAACCCACTTAATAAAAACCTAAGTATAAAAACCAACTTATAAGGAAACCCTTCTCATTTGAAACCATAGGTCACAATTGCGCACACCAGACTCCCCTTTTTCCATATGCCTCTCGTTAACTATACAGGTGACCGGAGCCGCCATTCCGGCGACTCCTCCGACACCCCCCTTCTTGATTTCTGTCAAACATACACCACACAAGACCTGTTACCACTTCTGCTCTCCCCGTCTCCTGCCGGTGACGAAACATCCGACGAGACACCAATAATCTCCGACGAAATCACGGCCCTCCTCCTCCTCTCTTTCCTCCGACGAGCACCCATGACCCTTTCCCTCTCTCGTTCCTGTTTTCAGCTGATGTAGATGATGATGACCTGTTGATGACGAACCGCGACGGCAAAGTTGTTTGATCGACGATGATGTTCGAAGATGAAGATGGAGGATCGGTGATGTATGATGGTGTCGACGACCGGAGAAGACAGCAGACGCCTGCAGCGCCGCAGTTCACGGTGGTTGTGTTTTATTTCTTTTCGACGAATCTTACGGTAAAGCCTTCAAGTTCCTGTTCCTTTTATTCTCTGATGAAGATCATTTATTTTACGATGATGATAATGATGAATCGTTGTGGAAGATGACGATGATTTACTGCAGTAGATGATGATGTTTTGGTTCGGGTTCAGATCACACTAGCTAACCAGTCAGATTTTATTCGGGTCAACAGCGGGTTTGCTCGGTTCGATTTCGCGACCCGGTCAACTCAGTCGGCTGGTTAATTCAGTCAAACGGGCAGCTTTCGGTTGGAGTTCGGGTTTTGGTTCAGACTTGTTTTGGTGTGGTTCAACTCGGTTGACCGAGTCAACTCAGTCAACGACAACCGGTCAACACTGGGTCAGACGGTTCGATTACGGGTGTGGATTTAATGTTTCGGGTTAGTGCGGTTCGGGTTTTGTTTGGGTCAGCTCTAGTCTGTTTTGGTTCGGGTCTCACGGCTTGGTCAGACTTAGTTTCGGTCAACAAAAGTCAGCAACGGTCAATGGTTTGGTTCAACTGGTCAGATGTGGGTTCGGGTCAAACCCGGTCAACGCTAACCTTGGTAAAGTATTGATAATGATGTTTCATTATATAGTTATTCTGATTTGTCATAACGTGACGTCGAGCTCCAACCCGATCCAACTAACATAATCATCATGAAAATAAAAAAAAATTAGACTCATCAGATTTTGTTGTTATCGTGTGTATATACTTATGTACATAATAGTAAAAACCCGAACTTATGCACGATATATGTCACGGCCCCCGACCCGGTTTAACCCGTTTCAGGAGCCGCGGGACAAAAAATCCCGTGGTATTTATTTAACAGCGGAAGTTTCTTCAGGATCTTTTTAAAAACTGAAATATTTCCCGATTATTTTATTTCACAACTCGGAATAAAACCCGGTAATTTACAATCTTGAGATTTCACAAAGAAATCTTTTATTTTATAAAACATGTTTCCTTATTTTTATACTGAGCCACTTCCTTAAGCTTGTAGTGCTTCACGGCACTTTTCCTGGATCACAAAAGATTACCTGAAACATGTTTGAAAAAGGTTTTGTCAGCGGGAAATACTGAGTGAATCATTCTTTTTAATAAAACGACTCTTTTGTTATAATTTACAGTATTAAGAGCGATTACAATGTTCCTGATATCAAACCAACTACCCACGGTATTTGTCACTCGACCAGATCTGTGACTATGGTCATATCCCCCATTGGTTGCCCCAATGGTGACGATTATCAAGTAATGTATACAAAACCCCACATACCGGCTGTAATTTGGTGATTACAAAGACTTAATCCCTGTAATTATAACTTTGAAAATAAACATGCTTTTGTAAACAAATTTGATAAAAAGAGAATGACTCACATTGCAGATTTAATTTTGAACAGAGCTTAGCCTACTGATTAGCCTTGATAACCTAGTTTAAATAATAATGCACACAAACTAGGTTAGTAACTTAATACAGCATTTACGATAACTCACGAGATTAAACCCTCACATAGAATGACAAAGTGCGATACTTAAACATCCATTGAATTAACAACGAATGACAAAGCATAAACCCTAATGTGGGCAGCACTTAAACATCCATTGGATAGTTTAATCGATCGGACATTGAATCGTATCAGCGATTGAGTTATTACCCTGAATTGCGGCAGCACTTCGTGAATCGTGTGTGTTTTTGTAATAATTTTACGATAACTCAGTGTATGAAGCGAGTTTTAATGTCGAAATATGCAAACAATTCAACTCCCAAGCCCCAGTATTTATACCCCAAATTGACACCCCCCGCGTGTCGCGGAGGTTTCCTCCGTCCCTGTCGCGTGTCGCGGGGCATACCCCCCTAGCCTAGGGTAGCCTCGTGTCTCAGGTAGCCTAGGTGAGTCAACGTTGCATGCAAATTCAGTTTCAACAACGTTTTATTTAGATAATCATAACTAGGGTTTTACCCCCCCCTGAGTTTTAGGGGCCCTAATCCTGATTCCGATTGTTCTGAAAATTTTAAGTTTTGTTCAGAATTACTTGGGTTTCTCAATTAGGGTTTCCTATTTGGACAATTAAAATAATAATTAGGACTTTTTAATGAGAGTTGTTACATTCTCCCCACCTTAATAAAAATCTCGTCCTCGAGATTTACTGGAATAAATGAGGATACTTTCGCTTCATTTCTGATTCCAGCTCCCAAGTATATTCAGCTCCTCTCTTTGAATCCCATCTGACTTTGACTAAAACTAGTCGTTTGTGTTTGAGAAACTTGATCTTTCGATCCTCAATTTGAAGAGGTTTCTCAACAAATTTAAGCTTTTCGTTTATCTCTATATCTCGAAGAGGTACTACCAGCGATTCGTCTGATAAGCATTTCTTGAGATTGGATACATGAAATACATCATGTACTCCAGCTAATTCTTCTGGTAGTTGTAAACGATAAGCAACTGGTCCTATACGTTGGATCACTGAAAATGGTCCTACGTACCTTGGACTTAGCTTTCCTTTCTTTCCGAATCTAACTACTCCTTTCCAAGGAGAAACTTTTAATAGTACTTTGTCTCACACTTGGAATTCAAGTGGCTTGAGCCGATTATCTGCATAACTCTTCTGACGATCGCGAGCCGTCTTCAGTCTTTCCTTGATTTGAGTAATCTTATCAGTCGTCTCTTGCACTATTTCAGGACCTGACAATTGACTTTCTCCTATTTCTGCCCAACAAACTGGAGTTCTGCACTTTCTTCCATACAGTGCTTAAAATGGGGCAGTTTCAATACTTGAATGATAACTATTGTTATAGGAGAATTCAATTAATGGTAAGTGATCGTCCCAATTTCCACCAAAATCTATTACACATGCTCTGAGCATGTCTTCTAGAGTTTGGATCGTCCTTTCACTTTGTCCGTCTGTTTGTGGATGATATGCGGTACTCAGATTTAATCGAGTTCCCATAGCTTGATGGAAGCTTTTCCAGAAATGAGAAGTAAAACGACTATCCCTATCCGAAACAATGGAGAGTGGAACTCCATGTAAGGATACGACTTCATCTACATACAATTTTGCCAACCTTTCCATACTAAAGGTTTCTTTCATTGGTAGAAAGTGAGCAGATTTGGTTAACCGATCTACAATTACCCAAATCGCATCATTACCTTTTCTTGTTTTGTGTAACTTAGTAACAAAATCCATCGTTATGAGTTCCCATTTCCATACAGGCATTTCTAATTGTTGTACTAACCCTGAAGGTTTCTAATGTTCTGCCTTAACTTGTGAACAAGTAAGACATTTAGAAACATATCGCGCTATATCCTTTTTCATTCCTATCCACCAGAAGTTCTTTCTTAAATCTTGGTACATCTTATTGTTTCCTGGGTGCATAGTATATATAGATTTATGGGCTTCTTATAAAATCTTAGGTCTTAAGTCTCCCTGCTTAGGTACCCAAATTCTACTTTTGTGGAATCTCCAAATTCCATCTGCTCCTTGTTCTAATTCCTTTATTCGTCCTTTCATTCCTTCAGCATCATCCGTGATTGCTGTAGCTTGAACATTCTTCAATTGTTCCATTAAATCTATTTGTAGATTTAATCTGAGAGCACGAACCCATCGTTGTTTCTCATAATACTTACGACTTAAGGCATCTGCAACTACATTTGCCTTTCCTTCGTGATACTGAATATCACAGTCGTAGTCACTTAGGATTTCCATCCATCTCCTTTGCCTCATGTTTAACTCTTTTTGTCCAAATATATATCTTAAACTTTTATGATCTGTATAAACAGTAAATTTACTTCCATACAGATAATGTCTCCAAATCTTAAGGGCAAAGATTACGGCTCCTAATTCTAAATCATGAGTCGTATAGTTTTCTTCGTGCTTTTTCAATTGCCTTGAAGCATATGCAATCACCTTTTTGCGTTGCATAAGCACACATCCATATCCTAGTTTTGAAGCATCACAATATACTTCAAAATCTTCAGTTCCTTCTGGTAAGGCTAAGATTGGAGCATTTGTTAATTTCTGCTTCAAAATCCTAAAAGCTTCTTCTTGTTTAGATCCACATTCAAACTTAACGGTTTTACAGGTTAGCTTAGTTAATGGAACAGCTATCTTGGAAAAATCCTTAATAAACCGTCTATAGTACCCAGCTAAACCTATAAAACTTCTAATTTCCATTGCTGTTTGTGGAACCTTCCAATTGGTAATTGCCTCTATCTTAGCAGGATCTACGTGAATACCTTCATGATTCACCATGTGTCCTAGGAATTGCACTTCCTTTAACCAAAATTCACACTTCGAGAATTTGGCATAAAGCTTTTCTTTTCTTAACAAAGTTAAGAGTGCATGAAGGTGTTCACAATGCTCTGTCTGACTTTTGGAATAAATAAGTATATCGTCTATAAAAACAATTACAAATTTATCCAAATATGGTTTACAGATCCTATTCATCATGTCCGTGAATGCAGCAGGTGCATTCGTTAACCCAAAGGGCATGACTGTAAACTCGTAATGACCATATCTAGTTCTGAAAGCAGTTTTAGGTATGACTTCTTCTTGTACCTTCAATTGATGATATCCGGAGCGTAAGTCTATCTTAGAAAAATATCTAGCTCCTTGAAGTTGATCAAACAGATCATCAATCCTAGGTAATGGGTTTCGATTCTTAATTGTAACCTTATTTAATTCTCTATAATCGATACACATTCTCATTGAACCATCCTTTCTTAACAAATAGCACTGGTGCTCCCCAAGGAGATGAACTAGGTTGTATGAATCCTTTACTTAGTAATTCATCTAATTGCTTTTTCAGTTCTAACATTTCTGTGGGTGCTAACCGATAAGGTGCCTTGGCTATCGGTGTAGTTCCTGGAATTAGATGAATCCTAAATTCTACTTCCCTATCTGGGGGTAATCCCGGTAATTCTTCTAGAAATACATCCGGATATTCTGAGACTACAGGAATTTCCTTAAGTTCTTTACCCTTAGTACTAATGATTACTGAAATCATATATACTATTCCTTGTTTTCGTTCATAATTAGCAACTTTCATTACTGATATGAACTTCATGGGCTTACGTGGTTTATCTCCTGTAATCCTAATTACCTCTCCGGTGGGTGATTGAATCTCTATGGAATTCTGATCACAAAGGATTCGAGCATGGTTGGCTACTAACCAATCCATTCCTAATACAACATCAAATTCAGCTAAATTCATTGGCAATACGTTTGCAGAGAATTTACGTCCTAAAAGTTCTATATTTCCTTCCTGTAAAACTTTATCTATTTTAACTGAATTTCCGTCTGCCGTTTCGACTGTAAAAATCTGCCTAATACTGGTTAAAGGAAAATTAAGAGCTTGACAGAATGAAGTATTTATAAAACTTTGGTTTGCACCAGAGTCAAATAATACTTTTGCGTATACGATGTGAACTAAGAACGTACCCGCTATCACATCTGGGATGAGTTCTGCTTCTTGAGTGGTCAGCTGAAATGCCCTGGCATTCTTCTTAATAGTTCCGTCGGTCGCCTTGGTTTTGTTGTCTGCTGGTTTGCCCAATTTAGGACATTCTGTTTTGAAATGTCCATTTTCTCCACAATTATAGCAGACTATTGTTTTCTTTCTGCAGTTTTCTTCACGATGTCATACAGTTTTGCAAAAATTGCAGGTTATATCGCATCTTCCATAATGTTTCTTCTTGCATTTCCTGCAGAATGACGGAGTTGAGAATTGCCCAGTTCCTCTTCTCTTGAAATTACTATTATTACCCGCACGAAATCCTTGGGTAATTTTCTGAGCCAATTCTTTCTTCTTGTTTTCATCTTGTGTACGTACCAGTTCGTCAGTTAGGGTGTTAGCTAATTCCACAGCATCGTCAATAGTGCGAGGTCTCGCAGCTTTAACGATATTGCGGATTTCACTAATCAGTCCCCAAATGTAGCGAGAAATGAGTACCGGTTCTGGCGAAGCCAGCGTTGGTACCACTCTAGCATATTCAAAGAATGTCGAAGTATAACCGCGACAATCTACACCCATCATCCGATGATTTAGGAACTTATTTGTCATTTGTTCCTTTTCATAATCGGGACAGAATTTTCTTTCTACAAGACTCTTAAATTCTTCCCAATTCATGGCATAAGCTATTATTCTTCCTTTTGATTGTAACACAGTGTTCCACCATTCGAGTGCTCCTTCCTTGAAAAGATTTGACGCGTACATGACCTGATCATCTTTGGCACATTTACTTATTGCAATTACTGCTTCGGTTTTCTCTAACCAACGCAGTGATGCAGTTGCTCCTTCATTGCCTGCAAATTCAGTGGGTTTACAAGCAAGGAATTCTTTGAAAGTGCAACCAGGCGTTGCGGCTTTCATTTTCTTAAGAAATGGAGCTTGATGTGGTTTCTCATTATGATTAACATGATCATCACCTCCGTTTACACTATTACTGCAGTTATCTTCAGAAATACGTTTACTAGGAACGATTTGTTGCGGTTCGATTGGATTCTTTACAGCAGAAACGATTGCTGGAATAGCATTGGCTATCCCTTGAGCAACAATATTTTCGATATCTTGCCTAGTCATATATTGATCCCCTGGATGTTGCTCAGACTGATTAACCTCATTTACTGGTTCATTACCAATGTTTGCCATCTGATAATTAATATATATAATTTTATTAGTATCTGATAAATAACAATTATACACAAAAACAATCAGACAATTTTCACAATACACGTATAGTCAAAACTATCGATTTCTCGATTTCATTTTATATCTTTTATAGTATGCATCACTACACACCAATATCTTACAGAGTTTTATTCGTAGTTATTTTACAGACTGATTTCACTATTACTTTTATTATTACACAACCACAGTTTCACCATCCTACTATCTCTCGTCACTTGTCGTCCTAAAAACGAAGCTACCTTTCATCATACTTCCAGGCAATTTGTCCCCTATCTCCCGGATTCTATTTCCCGCATCCATTAACTCTTCTCCAAAATGGCAAAGTTCTGCTAAATTCTCGTTACTCATGGGTGGATTTGGCAATGGTTCTGGGTCGAACTGAGGAAGAAAGGAATAAGGACTATTGATTAGGTTTTGAAACTGCCAATCATTTGTCCACCATTCGTCTATCCCCAGAGGTTGAGTATGGATTATAGGGTCTGGAATTGCTGGTTCTAAGTTTATTGGTAGTTGATTTTCAATAGTAGGGTACAGATTATTATTAATTGGCCTGACAACATCACAGCTTGCCAATGCCCGATCTAATTCCTCCAGAAAAGGTAACTCCTCCACCTGTCTAGAACTTTCTCCGACTTCCCTCTGGATTTGCCTAGAACTTCCTCCATATTCCATTCCTGGTGGCCTAGAATCTTCTCCCAATTCCATGTCCAGTGACCTAAAACCTTCACTGACTTCAACCCCTTTTCCTTTGCCTAAAGGATTTTCTATTTTAGGAATTTCCTGGTTGTAGGCTTCCTCCTACGCACAAGTCTCCATCCCACAAATCTCCTCCTCTTCTTGGGTTTAGGTTTCTCTGGAGGTGGTGAAGCATTGAATTCAACAGGTTCTTCTATGTCTGGTATATACCTATTGAAATCTTGGGAAACCTCTATTTTTACTGGATAGAGATTTAGGTTTTGAAGGGCGTCAGATAAGTCACTCATGCTGTTATGCAAAATACACACAATTACTAATGTATAATAAAATTTTCATAGGAAATCTTTTTAAATATTATTTCATACTGGGTAAATACAAAACAAATGAAAATTTAAAACACACGAGGTTTTATTGTAAATTTATTTATTTACTGGATAAGATTTCTTCACTGTAGGCGCTAAAACTTGATTTTAAAATATTTAGAGATTTGCATTTACTGCTACAGTAGCTAGCATATAAAGATCTGCCCATTTCTCATCTAATTTGTCCTCCCAAGGTGTTTTACTGGTTAATTCCTGGGTTTCCTGTTTAACTTTCTTCTCTCGGGATTTCTTTATTTTCTCCTTACTTTTTCTAATAATCAGACTTCTTTTACTAGGAGAAAGTGGTTCTTCATACTGCGCTTTACGGACAAATATTCTTTCTTCAGGAATTACATAAGGTTTTGTTTGGGATGAACTTCCCTTCTCGTTGGATGACCTATCTAGTTTAAGATAGATGTTTGACAGCTTTTGTTTACCCATACTGTAACTAACAAATAATCAGTTACTGAAACACATAATCACATAATTGGCAATCGGTAAAAATTATTTATTTCTAAATACTTAATAGGCTTAAATCAGTGGCTCTGATACCACCTTTTTCTGTCACGGCCCCCGACCCGGTTTAACCCGTTTCAGGAGCCGCGGGACAGAAAATCCCGTGGTATTTATTTAACAGCGGAAGTTTCTTCAGGATCTTTTTAAAAACTGAAATATTTCCCGATTATTTTATTTCACAACTCGGAATAAAACCCGGTAATTTACAATCTTGAGATTTCACAAAGAAATCTTTTATTTTATAAAACATGTTTCCTTATTTTTATACTGAGCCACTTCCTTAAGCTTGTAGTGCTTCAGGGCACTTTTCCTAGATCACAACAGATTACCTGAAACATGTTTGAAAAAGGTTTTGTCAGCGGGAAATACTGAGTGAATCATTATTTTTAATAAAACGACTCTTTTGTTATAATTTACAGTATTAAGAGCGATTACAATGTTCCTGATATCAAACCAACTACCCACGGTATTTGTCACTCGACCGGATCTGTGACTATGGTCATATCCCCCATTGGCTGCCCCAATGGTGACGATTATCAAGTAATGTATACAAAAGCCCACATACCGGCTGTAATTTGGTGATTACAAAGACTTAATCCCTGTAATTATAACTTTGAAAATAAACATGCTTTTGTAAACAAATTTGATAAAAAGAGAATGACTCACATTGCAGATTTAATTTTGAACAGAGCTTAGCCTACTGATTAGCCTTGATAACCTAGTTTAAATAATAATGCACACAAACTAGGTTAGTAACTTAATACAACATTTACGATAACTCTCGAGATTAAACCCTCACATAGAAAGACAAAGTGCGATACTTAAACATCCATTGAATTAACAACGAATGACAAAGCATAAACCCTAATGTGGGCAGCACTTAAACATCCATTGGATAGTTTAATCGATCGGACCTTGAATCGTATCAGCGATCGAGTTATTACCCTGAATTGCGGCAGCACTTCGTGAATCGTGTGTGTTTTTGTAATAATTTTACGATAACTCAGTGTATGAAGCGAGTTTTAACGTCGAAATATGCAAACAATTCAAGTCCCAAGCCCCTGTATTTATACCCCAAATTGACACCCCCCGCGTGTCGCGGAGGTTTCCTCCGTCCCTGTCGCGTGTCGCGGGGCATACCCCCTAGCCTAGGGTAGCCTCGTGTCTCAGGTAGCCTAGGTGAGTCAACGTTGCATGCAAATTCAGTTTCAACAACGTTTTATTTAGATAATCATAACTAGGGTTTTACCCCCCCTGAGTTTTAGGGGCCCTAATCCTGATTCCGATTGTTCTGAAAATTTTAAGGTTTGTTCAGAATTACTTGCGTTTCTCAATTAGGGTTTCCTATTTGGACAATTAAAATAATAATTAGGACTTTTTAATGAGAGTTGTTACAATATAATAGTATATATATATGTTAAATTTTACAAGATACTTGTATATTGTTGAAAAGTTGATTATTGAATTTTAAAAAATAACGACAACTTGGGTTGTCCGGGGCATCCAAAAACAGAGGAAACTCTGCCCGTTTTTCGAAAAAGTCCGTAAAACGAAACACATTTTTAATATAAAAACATAACCGATCGACTACAAATGACTTTTGTAGAATTAAATACAAGTGTATAATATTTTTCGATAACACTTTACAACGTCACAAAAACGACGATTCGGATATTATTTTCGACAATTCTTTTATAAAATAAAAGGTGATATAATATTTTCAATTCTTTTATTATTTTCGACAATTCTTTCAAGTATCAAACAATACGAATTCTTTTATAAAATAAATATAGTTTATATATTTATTTCAAATATCAAACGACATGATTTCGTTTTATAAAATAAATATAGTTTGTATATTTATTTCAATTATCGAGCAACACGAATTCGTTTTATAAAAATAAATATAGTTATATGTTTATTTTCAAACGTCAAAAGATCGACGATTCTTTTATAAAATAAATATAACTGTTATATTTATTTTAAACAACCACAACACGAACACCATGTAAAATAAATATAACTTTCTATATTTATTTCAAACGCCTAAACGACATACTTTATATCAATGTACGAGTCGCAAAATACTATTTTCATATGAAGACTCGTCACATACACATACGACTTCTCGAGACGGCTAACGCGAATATAACGATATATTTATATATTTTATATAAATATTTATTTATTTTTAAATCTCTCGAGAACTAAGTCTTTCCAAGACTTATTAGTTATTACCGACAATAAACGAAACTTAACGAATATAACTTACTCGTTTTCATTAAGTTAACAACAAACCGTCGAATCGTTCGGTCAACGATTCGGTACAGCTCGGTGACACGTAGTTTAACTACGTCACTTTATTAGGAACTTATAGTTATTCCGTGTTAGGAATATTGTAGAATGCACGCTAGCCAGTCACGTTTTGGAAACGACATCACGGAGTCGTATATAGCTAGCTTTACACATGGAAATCCAGGTGAGTTCATAACCCCCACTTTTTTCTAGTTTGACATGTTTACCAATGTTTTTGGGGGTGGAAAGATATGCAAGTTTTGCAAAAATAAACAACTTTTCGATAAACGAAAACTCATATTTCTAAACCATGTTGCGAATGGATTTCAAGGAACTTAAATGGTTTACGAACGATTTAGACTGAACATGCCGGTTTTACAAAACACACGCGTATTTACGAAACGTGCATGATTTTCATGACTAGAGACGGGAATGTCCTAGTTACAACAACGGGACTGGGTTGGTCTGCGTACGAAAAACGAGACAACGCAGTGGGTTCATGTCCCCCTTTTCTCTTAACTGTTTTTGGATTTATAACTTTCGGGGGTGAAATACATGTTTCAATGGTATGGTTTAGCTAAGGAATGAACTGTTAGATCATGTGGATGGGTAGGCGCACACTTAAGACCATTAATCTTGTTTAAGACCGAGGGGCAAAAGTGGTAGATCTATCGGGTGTAGCGAGCCCCACTCATGGGTCCTTGTGTGGCCGCATGTAGTGACTATGTCGTTCCGGCTGGGTGGACCGGTACAAAATTTGCTAGGTTTGAGCCTTCCTACATCATTGCACACATATTAATGTCCTTGCAAAACATTAATTGATCTGTTCATAGACACTTTACATACCGGTTATCAAAAGAATCTGTCAAATGTTTACAAGTTTATTTGGAGCTCACAATTTTCATATAACATGCCGAGAAAAATGGTTTTACTATATTTTCACAACAACTTTTAAAAACCGGTTATTCAAAAGATTTATTTCAAATCTTTTACAAACAAACTATGAACTCGCTCAACTTTATGTTGATTTTTCGCATGTTTATTTCTCAGATTACTTTTTCAAAACTATGGTGCGGTTGGAATAGGAGAACCATTGGAGATTCGAGTACCTATGGGGCGTTCGTTTTTTAGAAGTCTTAGCTTATTTGCTTCCGCTGTGGAATGAAGATACCGGTCCAGTCACGCCAAGCTATGATATTTCGGGGTGTGACACAAACATTGTTAGATCTATAATTGAATCATATTTATATTTTGTTCTTGTGTTCGGTCCACACACGTGCACGGACTCTGCACGTCGTACGTGTCGTTCACAATCGTTAGGGAGTTAAACACGATCCTACAACGCGTTCACAGAATCGTTGTTTCAGTGGAAAAACCACTAATAGAGGCTGAGGAAATTTCGTAATTGAATTCGCTCATGGGTTTGTTAAACGGTACCGAGTTGGGGGTAAAAAAGATGTGTGGGTTTGGAAATCAAAGCCGGACAAAGAGATTTTTGTGGTCGTGATCAAAGAGGCTCTATGTAGCAGGTCAGAAAGTGGAGATAATGGAGTTTGGGCCCTCTGGAACCCATGGGTTCCGCCCAAGGTCAACTTATTCATGTGGAGGGCGATTCAAGAGAGAATCCCGTCCAAGATGGCACTAGCATTCAAAGGCGTGATGGTTGGTGACACCCGCTGCCAAAGGTGTGGACTTGATAACGAGACGGCCGAACACATACTTACTTCCTGCCTGATGACCAAGACCATCTGGCGACAAGTTCTTATTTGGATTAAGTTGCCAATGTCTCCAGCTGATCTTTCCATTGGATCATTGGCGATATCGATACAGAATCTCCATGGATCTACTAAGTGGAAGAAGACTATTGGTGTGATGTTTCTTGCTACCTGCTGGGAGATATGGTGCACTAGAAACAAAAATATTTTCAACAATGTCTACGACTCGACTACGGTTGTGATGGAGAGGATAAAGGAGGTTTCTTTTCTTTGGTTATGTAATCGATCTATTTTTAAGAACTTACATTGGGGTCGTTTGTGTGATTTTGATATCTGTGACATTGTGATGTAAGGTGTTTTGTGTGGGTTTCAGTTTCTATATTTTTATAGAAGTTGGCTGGTTTCAAAAAAAAGAATATAATTATATAAACTTTTATATTTTTTCCTAATAATTATTTACCTATATAAACACGTTTCCAACAATGAAATATCAACATTCTGGTTATATGAAATAACACAATTCTGGTAATTCACAACTAAGTAAAAAAAAACAAAATGAACAATCAAATAAAGAACAAAGCAAGATTAGACGAATAGAAACCTAAGAGTAGTGTGAAAGAGACAAAACCTGATTTTTGAGTAAGATGACAAACAAACAAACAATAATTTTTTGTACCACTATTATCATATTCCGATAAATAAACCAATCTCTGTCCATCCGTCCAAAATAAAGAGATAATTTCAGTTGGGATATGATAGCTTTATTTTATAGCCTCCCATTCTATTCCCGCAAACCTTTAGGTAGAGGTGTACAAATCGGTTTTTTTTTTTCAAAAATCGGTTTTGGTTATTAATCGAACCGGTTTTTTCATCCAAAATGAAAACCGGTTTTTTTTATAACTGGTTTCGGTTACTAACCGGTTTTTCAAGTCCAAAACAATAACCGGTGTAAATGGTTGGGATCGGGTTTTAACCGGTTTTTGCCACAAAGCCGGTTTTTCATATCAAGAAAATATTGACTTTATACCGAAACCGTCGATGTTTGATACTAACTTCCGTCAATTAATTGACTTTATACCGACACGTGCATAAAATGCACGTAATTAAGAAAATATTGTCTTTTTAAGTTAAAGAATGATACGGTGCAGTGCGGCGGTGTTGAAACGTAAAGTGACTCGAATTTATACTGTCACGTATTAAATTTGACCCGACTCTTTTCCGAAAAGAAATGAAATTTACGTCAAAACCTAGAACAATTGGAAACTTACACAATAATAAGCATAAGAACATATTATATTGACCCAACTCGTTTCCGGAGAAATTTTACGTCGAAACGTAAATTAACTTGAATTTATACGGAGACATACAAAAATATAAACTGTAAAACTCGATTATAAAGTTTTTAAAAAGTTTGTAAGGCTACAATCATTGGTGATCAAAACCTTAGTTGGTTGGCAAAAAAGTGAAAAAAAAAAAAAACATCAATTTCAGCTCACGACCTAGTTGTGGTGTCAACCTTGGTCGATGATTTCTTTATTATTTTAAAAATGTCACATGTTGGCTAGTGAGTGGTTCTTTTATAATTATGTTTTTCATTTTTGTTTTGTAACAATCAATTCTAGCTAAAACATGATTTTCTTTAATAACTTTTTAATATTTAATTATTAAAAAAATTTGAAAACACAGTGTTGTTTAACTTTTTTGTGAACATATCGATATAAATTTTATCAAAAACTGAACTCCTTCAAAAAAGATATTTTTTAATTAACTTTTTTTTATAAATTTTTAATTAAACTTTTTTATAAAAAATGCATATATCTTTGTTTTCCACATGTACCGATCTTACTGGTTCGTTAGATTTTTTTGATAACTTTATTATCTAAAAAAATCTAACATTATCTGATTAAAGGAAACATAATATTAAAATTCATGATTTTTCCCTATAAATATTACATACGATTAACTTATTTTCATACTCCTTTGATTTCATATAATACTCATGGATCCTCCGTATTCAAACTTATATTTGAATCTCAGAGATTCTGAAGATTATTCAAATACTTAATACTATCAAAACTCTTCGTTTTTTTTCAAATTCAAGTCAAGTTCCCTATAAATGTATGTGTTTTTTTATTAAAAGATTTCTTATATTGTTGTTATTTATTTATTTTGCTTTTAAAACAAATCGGTTTCAAATGAAAATATTAATTGTAATTATTTTAACACATATATGGATAAATAATAAGCATAAAAATATATATATTTAATAAAAAATGTTTTAAAGGTTGGGTTGTGAATGTAAGTAGAAGGTTGAGGTAGGTTGGGTTGGGTTGGGTTGGGTTGTGTAGGTGGAAGAGAGAGAAATTAGTTTTTTATTAAAAAGTTGAATTGGAGAAGGTTGTATATGGAGATAGCCTAAGGGGAGCGGGGGCGGTCCGTTATGGACTCCCCATCACTTGTGAAAGTATCACGAACACCGCCGACACCACCACCTTGTTCACGAGTGATATGATTAACGCGTTGAATTGATAACGCGTTGAACATTGATGAATGTATGTGTATGACTTGTACATTGTGTATTAATACTTGTACATTGGAATCCCATCACTAGTGATGACCACCGCCACTAAAGAATGCTTGTGAGTGATAAAATAGTGGTTGCTGACATGACGGAACATGATTGGATGTTTCTGACTGATTAAATTTCATCACTATTGACCACCCCCACTCCCCTAAGTCTCAATGCTAAAAGTTAAGGAGTAAAACTATAAAAAAGAAAGTTAAGGGGTTAAAGATTAAAAAAAAAGTGAAAAAGGTAAGTTACTATTCACCACACTTCTAACAATTATTATACATATCAAAAGAAAGAAGCCATGAATAGCGTTTTACATTTTTTTAATATTATTTTTTTGATTTTTTATTTTAGTGTTGTTCTTTTCTAAGTTTTATAATTTTTTTGATTTTTTATTTTAGTGTTGTTCTTTTCAATATTGTTTTTTTCTAAGTTTTTATTATTTTATTGGTTTATTGCTTTAAATGATTTACACATAAATTGTTCTCATATAATGTTTAAGATATGATCAAAATATCTGTTATCAAACATGAAACCATAAACATGAATGCATATCGGTACCGATGTTGTTTGTTATGGTATGCTAGCGATACGGTATCAGTTTATAGAAAGCAAAAACAATAAAAAGAAATATTGGTACCAATATAGATGTTGTTCAATCAGTTTCGATTGGGGTTGGTACGATAGCGGCACAATATCCGTTTTCAAAGAAAATTATATCATAATGTTGAAATAAAATAAACATAAAGTGCAAAAGAACCAAACCGATATCAACTGAACAATATAGGTATCCTATCAATATGTGTTTTTTTGTTTTCGACCAATGCAATGTTTTCTCTTTTAATTACTATAGCGAGTGCCAGTACCGTAATCAACCAAATTAATACCGACTAAATTCCCGCCGCGAAGCGCGAGAGAATAACACTAGTATTATAGTATAGATAAGAGAAAAATGTCCGGATAGTCCATTTGGTTTGCTCATTTTTCACCTTTAGTCCCTAACTTTCTAAAATTACGGCTATAGTCCACAACTTTTGCAATTTCGTTCCCGGATAGTCCCTGATGTGGATGTAAGTTAGTTTTTGATGTTAAGTGGATGCAAAATTACAAAATTACCCTTACTATTAAAAATCACAATAAAATATTAAAAAAATCTAATTTATTATTTTAAAGAAAAGTGGGCCCCACTCTTGTGTAGGATTATTTTCATATTATAAATCTACTATTTTCATAAGATGTTAGAATTAAACAGATTTTTCACAAGTCATGTATAAATGAAAATGAAGTGTTGTTGGAACACACTCGAGCTCATTGGAAGCTCGATTACAAAAACTGGGAGACAGCGAGGGTTTGTGGAGGAGGTGACAACGGCGATTTTATGGTGGAGGTGTGGAGGGTTTAGTGTGGTGGTGGAGGTGAAGTATGGTGGTGGTGGTGGTTTGATTGTTTCAGACAAAGAAAGAGGAAGAGAGAAAGGGGAGGGGGTGGGGTAGGGATAGGAAAAAGACGGGGCCCACTTTTCTTTAAAAGAGTAAACTTTCGTTTTGCTCTCTGTTGTTTGGTCACTTTAACGGTTTTGCCCCAAACCTTTAAAAATAGCCATTTTCCTCCAATAGTTTGCTATGGTTTTTCCATTTTGCTCACCGTCTCTAACTCCATCAAAATTGTCTGTTTTTTCATTTTGCTCCCTGCAGGGAGCAAAATAGAAAAACCATAGCAAACTATTGGAGGAAAATGACTATTTTTAAAGGTTTGGGGCAAAACCGTTAAAGTGACCAAACCACAGTGAGCAAAACATAAGTTTACTCTCTTTAAAATAATAAATTAGATTTTTTTAATAGTAAGGGTAATTTTGTAATTTCACATTCACTTAACATCAAAAACTAACTTTCATCCGCACCAGTGACTATCTGGGAACGAAATTGCAAAAGTTTGGAACTATAGTTGTAATTTTAGAAAGTTATGCACTAGATGTGAAAAATGGACAAACCACAGGGACTATCCGGACACTTTTCTCTGTAGATAATAACCCAACGCTTGTATTAAAATCATATGTTTGAAAAAAATCTTGTCAGCGGCTTAATATACGTATAGAAGACTTATAAAGTAATACTAAATTTGAATAACATGTTATAAGAGCTACAAATGCTTCACTATCTAGTGAAAGCCACCAAAATGTTTAAAGACCATGTGACATAGATGAGGAGATAACACACGTATTGAGACGTTTGAGGTAAACGCTAGTTGTCAACTTTCTCATATTTTTTTCATTTATTTTGACACTAATAATCTCTAAAACTCATCTTTAATTCAATAATTTATTCGTAACTAATTTTTTTTGAACGGCAAATTTCTTTTATTCCTGTCGTTTGTGTGACTTGAACCCAGTGGCGGACCCAGGATTTTTTTCCTGGGGGTGCGGAAATTTTTTAAAGATTTTAGACCCCTAGCTATAGAAAAAAATCGGTTCATAGTGGGTCGGGTCGGGTCATGTAAAACAAGTAAAAACAAACAAACAAAGTTTCATAGCGGGTCGAATCAGATCGGGTCGGGTCCATTTAAATTCTCAAACAATCAAACCCTAGTTCCTAACTTCCTATCACATTAACAAATAAAAAAACATCAAAGGTCAAACCATCACTACTTTTATTTCTCTTAATCATTCAATAAAAGAACAAAAAAACTTATCTATAACATACTTTGGTCTTTAATTAGAATAATCCGGCGAAAAAAAAGTGGTTCAACCCCTTTCCTCTTGAGAAATCGCGGCATAACTCCCCCTACTCATTGTTCAGTCCTAATCCTATCACATACAAAATAAACAAGGATCTTCAAGTGTTCAACCATAGCCCATGTTCCTTAATATTCAATTTAAAATTTTGAATTTCAAGCCCTAGTAATTATTATTTGCCAACCAACAATCATATAATCAACAAACATGTTTGCCAACCAAAATTTTGAGTTTCAAGCCCTAGTAATTATTATAAGCCCTAGTAAAAAACATGTACCTGTCAGGGGCGGCCTGAATTACCCAGTTTGCAGCCGAAATTTTGCAGTCGCGGTCAGGAATTATGTTGTCGCTGGGCGCTGAAGTGAGGTAGAGGGTGGGCGGGAGTCGCTGGCAAGTGACAGCGATTTGGGTTTTTTTTATTATGTGGACTGCTTTGTTTAACAACACTAGTAGTTGGGTTGGGCTTGAATGAGTATTAAGTTATTGGGCTTGATGGATTGAATTTAAGTTTATTAAAGGGGGTGTAGGTTAACTTGTTTACATAATTTGATCAGGTTTCAATCAGTGTTCACAATTTTTTTTACATAAATTTCTAACATTTTTTAAGGGGTGCGGACGAAAATTTCCAAGGGGTGCGGTCGGAATTTTTCAAGGGGTGCGGACGAAAATTTCCAAGGGGTGCGGTCTGGATTTTTCGCGAAAAATACCACTAATTTTTTTTTTCAAGGGGTGCGGCCGCCCACCCACCCCATAACTTGGGTCCGCCCCTGCTTGAACCCAAGACCTCCTCCTCCTAAAGTGTTTAAAGGTTTTGCCTTTGTCAATTGACCACCACCCCTTGGTATTTATTCGTAACTAATAATCTCCAAAATTCACCTTTAATTTATTTACATCTTTATAACTTAATATGTTTTTATCATATTAGACCAGCCATTCGAGATTCGAACCATAAACAGCATACAAAAAACCGTCATTTAAACTTGTCGATCTAATGAACCAGACCTTTTAAACTGCTTCGGGCTCGATGGTTTGTTTATTCAACACTTCATATTTTGTTGGCAGTGTAAAACGTCCAAACCATGTAATTAAAGTAATTCTATGTTCTTTTGAGAACGATGAATAAGATGTGCCATTATTGGGGAGAATAAGGCTCGCAAATCGTGTCTTATCAGGTTTAACAGGTCTTTGACGACGCCAATAACACAAGCATTAAACATGAATACAACTTGTTTAATTACTTTATATCCCATGTCTATAACACATTTGTATGTTTTATGTACAAGGAGAAGAAATGATGGACCATAGCCTCCTAATTCTATTTATTTTTAAAAAGGTAAAAAACCAAGTAGTGTACTTTTTCAGTAAACATATTTAATCATGTCTTATGCAGATACCTATTGCGAGCCCTAGGGGAGAATTGGAGATTGACCCATATGAGGAAACATGGAATAATCAAACGTGAGAATTTAATGGATGTGAAATAATTGACAAATAAAATATATTAATTCTGTATTTCGTTTTAATCAAAAAATTACGTAATTTTGGTGAGTTTTAAAAATAACTAACATCGGCATGTTCACTATGTATCATTTATGACGATATCCGATTTTTAAAACCAATCCTACCTATGAATAATTCTAGCTATTTAGAAGATGAAGAAATTAAAAAAAAAAAAAAGAAGAGGAGAAACTACATTTTCATTTAGGGATTAATTGATACTATATAAAAATAGTAAAAGAGGTTACAAGTTACAACAGTTTATTTATTACAAAAAGATTGGTCTATTCCTCATAGAGTTAATAGATTCATATGTATTTCTACCCATGAATGTCAACCTTTTTTACACAAAACATATAAACGATTCTTCTATATAATTCACAAAAAAGCTAGCAGTAATCCAAACAACACCAGAAGCAGCGGCGGCACCATGAAGCTCCGGCGAGCAGCTGAGATAGTTTCCATGATGGGATACAGCTGTGATGGAGGCCCGTTTATGTTAATGCCAGCGTTGAAGGGCGGTGGAGGGCTATTCAAACAAGGGCTGTTCAAACAAGGAGTTGAAGGTGGATTCTTGGGCGGTGATGGTGGTGGTGGAGGGCAGTTTTCTTCGGGTGTTGGAACCGGTGGTGGTGGTGGTGGTGGTGGAGGGCAGTATTCCTCTGGAGGTGGTTGTGGTGGAGGGCAGTATTCCTCTGGAGGTGGTGGTGGTGGAGATGTAGGTGGTGGAGATGGAGGTGGTGGAGATGGTGGTGGTGGTGATGGTTTTGGTGGTGGTGATGGTTTTGGTGGTGGAGGACTGTAGTCGCAATGACCACACTTGATTTCGAGCTTTAGTGATCCGACATGGTTGGTGGTGGTTGGAGTGGTGAACTCGAGGTTTCGTGGGTTCATTGCGTTGATTGGTAGGGTAACCGCCGCCAGGGCTAGGATCATTAACACCATAATTCGGAAAGTTATCATCATGTTTCAGGGCGGTTGCCAACACCGAAAAAGTGCTGCAAACAAAAATTGTAGTTAATTAGAACGTACAATAGTGGTGTATTTCAAAACTAAAAGGTTGAAAGTTTAAATTTTGTATGATACAAATTGCGATGGTTGCTAAAAAAGAAAGGAAAAAATAGAAAATTATAATAAATTAGTAGGAGGTGAGAAAGTAAACTACCAAGTGCCTATTTGAGGAGGATGATGGTAGAATGTGATTCGATTATGTGTGTATGAAGTGAAATGAACCAGCCTATTTTAAGTTTTGGGTGCATATGTTTGAAATTGAAATTTTGGCTTCTTTCACAAGGCACCCACCCAATTTCATTGCATGTGCATGTGGCATGAGTTAGTGGTTGACGTTGGGAGTTCTTTTTTTTTTTTATCATAATTCTATATACGGAGTAGGAGTAGATAAAATACAAACCATATTTTTATATATTATATAAGGGGAAAGTGAATATAAGGCTGTTATGTATGCAACTTGTATGAAATTAAACTACGTTGATTATTTTTCTTGCTCATCACCAATGCCTAATTTCTTCATCATCTTTCACTCCAGCAGTAATTTGTTCCAATACAAGATTTGATTTACACGAGTACTAATTGTTAAATGAAAAACTTATTAAACCAACCAAATATCTAAATGCAAAACTATTTATAGTGAAAAACCGGAGAAAGAGAAGGGGTATCAAACTGCCATCGCTCAACTATTTAAATGATTTGTGTGGTGTGAAAATCCATAAAAGTCCAGCTATCTATTGTATAAAGAAATTGAGGGTACAGGAAATGAGCAACATTCAGCAACTTAACACTGGAAAATGTTTCTTGTGATAAACATTATTGATGTGCGCTAACTCAAGGATCGGTCATTGTTAACTAACTCTGTTTCTTTTTCATTTGTAGAAGAGTGACATGCTTTGACATTAGGTTTGCTACCATCAAATATAATCTCCCACCACTGTTGTGTTTAGTTTCAATACTACTTTCATTAGTTCCATATGCAACATTATCTTATAATTTTGAATAGATTACTACTATTAATTAAACAAAAAAGAAAGTTAACACATAGAAGAATGTTAATGGGTGCCGAACCCATAGTAACTCAGTCAAAATTATCACTTGTTTTTTAGTCAGAAAAATGAACAAGAGGTGAAAGATATGAAATTAGGTATTGGTCACGAGCAAGAAGAAAGAAGTGATATTAGAATCAAATCTGAGATTAGAACAGCAAGTGAGAAAATAAAGGGGGATTGATATTTTAATTAATTTATTTATTGGTTTTAATCAAAACGACGTAGTTTTGATAGGTTTCACATACAACTTGTATACATGACAGCCTCATATTCACTTTCCCCATTATATAATGATAATTATAATAACTCAAACAAAGATTTGATAGATTCTAAGGTACTTTAGAACGAATTCAAAAGAACATTTGACTTCAAGAAATGCCAACACAAACACAAACACAAATATGTTTACAAACTAACAAAGATATTTTATAAGACCTTTGTACATTAATAAATCTAACCTCAAACAATAAGATGTTGAATGAGACGACCTGAACTATGTAGCGGATTGAAAGCGTCTTGAGAGAACGAAGATGAAGTAAACCGAAGAAATCATGGTTTTCGTCCTCCACAAGTTGCAAAAGACCTTCATGGGACGTTGCTACCCTTCAAATTCCACAACTGCGAAAAACATCAAACAAACATAAATTTTCAAATAATCTAACAAACTTAAGTCTTCACATAAAAAAAATGATGTTTGCTAGTACCAAACTCTTTTGTAAAACATCTGATCTTTATTTCATTCTCAGAATTTTAAAAATAATAGTCATGACCTTTTCTCTTAAAAATAAAGATCGATTTCGATTGTTTAGTAAGATCTCCAAACATTTGATTAAAAGCTATCAAACTACAGCCCTGCTATCACAATACATATTAACTATAACTAGTTAAGAATGTTTAATTTTAAAATCTTTATAATGCATATCATGTCACAACCGGCTATCATATCTATATACATAAAAGACTCGTTTAAATTTGCAAGCCTAGTTAAACACGAGGCATGAAGCTCGGATTCCAGGTCGTTTATCAAATAAGGTTCATTGTAGGTTTGAGCTCGGCTCACGTTTGTTTAATCTCAACTGCATTCATACTTTTAAGAGTTAATATTAAGTAGCTCACGAAGAACTCGAGTGATTTACGCCTACAAATATAATATTATATTTTTTTGAAAGGAAAATATAATATTATATAGTTGTTGATAGAATGTAACCAAAGAAAGACATGTGAATACTACTGAATAGTTAAGGTCGTCCCAAACTTAAAAGTTTGCTACAATGACACTATTTTCTTCTAAACTTTGGAGCACATTTATTGGACCATGTTCAATGGTCTTAAACAATTACCTCAACTAATTAAGAAGATATCAAAGCATAAAAGCATTTTTTTATACAAATCTGATTTTTCTTAAAAAAATATTGTTACAAATTTGTGAAATTATAAAATATTCTTAAAAAAGTAAAAAATAAATACAAAGCGATAAATGATCAAATTCATGTAATATATGTCACGATTTAAGCATGGAGTCATATAAAATCATAGAAGTCGTAGTCTCGTAGATGACAGCCATTTAATGGACAAAAAGAAAATTAAAACTTGGTTGTCATCGTGTCGTATGTTGCAATACATTTCAACCACATTAAATGCACACGTTTAATTACTAGCCTTTTTGGTAAGTCTTTTTGTTATGGTAAGTATATTATTACCGAATGCCGAGTATATTTCTAACCATATATATTTTATTAAAATATAATCAAATTATGAAAGTAATTTATAACTTATATACAAAATTAAAACCATACATCCTTGTAGAAAAATCTATACATATAATAAAAGAAACCATGTTTGGGACACTTGTTATCATATTAGGCCATGTACTCTATGAATAATTATAATTTAGTTTAATATCTTCTAATTAATTATAGATAATCTCCTACAAAATATTATTTAGTTTAAGACTTTAATCTCTTTTACCTAATTATAGATAATTGAGAGAGATAAAAGAGATATCCTTTTAATTTTAAATGGTTGATAAATATGATTATGACACATAAACGTTACTGATGATAAAAAGAGTCATAATAGATTATATAAACGTTACTGATGATAAAAAGAGTCATACTAGATTATATTATTATTTAAGATATAGATACTATTAAATAATTTATTTAGAAAATATACCATTAAATATTAATCAAAATCTAAAATTACTCAGAAGTTAACCCGACAATACAAGGGGTTTTTTTAAGATATAGTTTTTTGATTATTTACTATACAAAATTACATTTATTGAAGATATAACTTTTTGATTATTTACTATACCAAATTACATTTATTCAACCCGTATAATACACGTGGTTTTTAAAAGATATAATTTTTTATTATTTGGTATATAAAATTAGATTTATTCAACCTGTCCAATACACGAGGTTTTTGTGCTAAATTGCTAAGGACTAGGTTTCATTTTTGTTATTGCTTAAAATGATATTGGTATATCTCCTGGCCCAACTCTGGCTGAACAATTTTCAATTGATAGGGATGTTACCCACTATCCGGTGTTGAAGCTGGAGATGGTGGTGGTGGTGGTGGTGTGAAGAAGGTGAAGTGGGTGGGGTGGGTGGTGGGTCCCACATAAATTGTAAAATGTTTAATTGTATATTTTTTTAACTTTTTAGTTATTAATTTGACAGTAAGGGTATTTTTGTCATTTCACACGCACCTAACACCAAAACCTAACCCAGTTACGCGTCAGGGACTATCCGGGAACAAAATTGAAAAACTTAAGGACTATAGGTGTAATTTTAGAAAGTTAAGGACTAAAGGTGAAAAATGGGCAAAGTTCTCTTGTGTGTTTTATATTATAGGAGTATAGACCTTTTGTTTTTATATCTTGTTTTATGCATCCACTACCAAAAAAAAGGTTGAATTAATTTTAAAATCACAGTTAAAAAAAATAAGGAATAATGGATTTTAATAATCCCAACTATTAGTTGTTTATTATTTAGTTTAAGACTTTAATCTCTTTTACCTAATTATAGATAATTGAGAGAGATAAAAAGATATCCTTTTAATTTTAAATGGTTGATAACTATGATTATGAAAAATAAATGTTACTGATGATAAAAAGAGTCATAATAGATTATATAAACGTTACTGATGATAAAAAGAGTCATACTAGATTATATTATTATTTAAGATATAGATACTATTAAATAATTTATTTAGAAAATATACCATTAAATATTAATCAAAATCTAAAATTACTCAGAAGTTAACCCGACAATACAAGGGGTTTTTTTTAAGATATAGTTTTTTGATTATTTACTATACAAAATTACATTTATTGAAGATATAACTTTTTGATTATTTACTATACCAAATTACATTTATTCAACCCGTATAATACACGTGGTTTTTAAAAGATATAATTTTTTATTATTTGGTATATAAAATTAGATTTATTCAACCTGTACAATACACGGGGTTTTTCAAAATATATTTTTTTATTGTTTAGTAATTTTTTTATTATTTGAGGTATAAAATTATATTTATTCAATCAGTACAACAACATACGTGGTTCTTAAAGACATAACTTTTTTATTATTTAATATATAAAATTACATTTATTTAATCCGTTTAATAAATGAGGTTTTTAAATATACATTGTTTTATTATTTAGTATATAAATTTACATTTATTCAGCCCGGGTAATACACGGGGTTCTCATCTAGTATGTATTATATATAGGCTAGATAGAGAGAATTACAAGGAATAAATGATATCTCCTAATAATGTTACTAGATGAATCTAAGGTTATGTGTTTAGTAATAGAGAAAAGTGCTCGGATAGTCCATGTGGTTTGCCCATTTTTCGCCTTTAGTCCTTAACTTTCTAAAATTACACCTATAGTCCTCAAGTTTTTCAATTTTGTTCCCGGATAGTCCCTGACGCGTAACTGGGTTAGTTTTTGGTGTTAGGTGCGTGTGAAATGACAAAAATACCCTTACTGTCAAATTAATAACTAAAAAGTTAAAAAAAAATATACAATTAAACATTTTACAATTTATGTGGGACCCACCACCCACCCCACCCACTTCACCTTCTTCACACCACCACCACCGCCACCATCTCCAGCTTCGACACCGGATAGTGGGTAACATCCCTATCAATTGAAAATTGTTCAGCATGAGTTGGGCCAGGAGATATACCAATATCATTTTAAGCAATAACAAAACTGAAACCTAGTCCTTAGCAATTTAGCACAAAAGGGCGAAAAGGACTATTACTGACCATAACATGTCTAACCCATGCGGAATCGTGTGTACAAGCAACACTCATGGTGTAGTTCATAAAAAGATACCTGAACAGGAAGCAATGAGTCAAGGGGGTTATATGTGAGATTACCGTCATCTGAAATTGAATCCCCATTCAGCAACAGAGCATGGGTAATAACAGGATGCGAATCAGATGGAATCGGATAAGAAACAATCATCTCGGCTGCCTGAGTAAACCCTAGATCAGAACGAGCGCCATTGAAAATGGTGAAATTAGAATAATCACAATCACTGGTTACCGACGATGGTCGTGAAACAGAGAGGCTGTGTGGAAATTAGAATCATCACAATCACCGGTTACCGACTCTGTTTATTTCTCCCTCTGCTGAAAAAACGAACCGACATTGTTACCGTTTTTGTGAATTGTTGTATTTTGAAATGAAATTGAAATTGAAATTTGGGATGAGGTGAAATTTTGTTAAAGTATGAGGATTTTTGTGTGGTGAATTTGAGAGATTATGTGGTGGTGGTGGTGGTATAATAGTTTATTTTCTTTTTAATATTTTAGTTATTAATTTAACCAGTAAGGGTATTTAGGTCATTTCACACCCACTTAACACCAAAAACTAACCCTCATTCACGTCAGGGACTATCTGGGAACGAAATTACAAAAGTTGGGGACTATAGGTGTAATTTTAGAAAGTTAGGAATTAAAGGTGAAAATGGAGCAAACCACAGGGACTATCCGAGCATTTTTCTCTTAGTAATATGTTGTTGACAATTTAATAGAGCCCGGTTTTTCAAGCGGATCTAATAACATAATAAAGTGTTCTCTTTTTACTTGTACTTTTACTATACAAAGAAGCAATGAGAAGAAATCAATGAAATTCAAACTTTCATCAAGCATAAATACTTCATTAGAAATCTTACTTATAACAAGTTGTAGTCCATGTTAAATAACAATCATAAATTCATAACACTATTATGTATATTTACCATAATAACAATGTTTTTTAGATAAATTTTGTAACATCAGTATCTTGTATGTATCATGAATATTGTCCATTTGCCTACACGGATCTCACGGGTTTGTTTTTAGTTGTCGAGTTGAAATTTCCTAGGAGGTCTCCCATCTCAGTATTACTCCCACATGAGCGTATTTAATCGTAGAGTTTTCATCTTCTCTATAGTCACTACGTCCGGAACGCGTTGGTGATATTTAATATTCAATATTTATTATGAGAAGAAATATGTGAAATTCAAACTTTCGTCGATCATAAAAACTTCATTAGAAAAATCTTATAAAAAGTTGTAGTCTATAATAAACAACAATAATAACTTCATAACCGAGAAATTTGGTTATGGTTATAGTTATCATAACGCACCATGAGTGAACCAAACGATTGTATTTTATCTTCTTCATTTGTAGCCATCTATTCCACTCGTTTGCATCTTCATTTGGAGCTTGTGTTCTTCATATACAACTTTCTTTTCTTCATTTGCAGCTTCCAAAAGATTTGAAACGAGCTCCAAAACGCTGCATCTCCAGCTTGCAGCACCATAAACAATTCAACACTGAAAAAATGTTCAACAAATGGCTGGAACGCCGGGATAGGTTATTTAGTGAGATGTGGAAAACATCAACGATGAAAGTAGAAAACACGAAATAATACGTTTTAAGATCTATTTGTCGTACGCATACATTGCTAGAAAAATGATTATAACATCTCACCAACAGATCGGTGATATATACCACAAAAAAAAAAAAAAAATCATTCATTATTGGTTTTCGATAATCTATCGGTGATCACCAACAAATACTTAAACAAAAAAGGTAAAATGTATATTCATTATCAACAATAACAACCTATTAAATCCATATAGAAGCATGATATGCAAGTCATACCTAGTTTCAAAATCATTAAATCATTGTCTATTTTGGAAAATTCTTGGTCAAATATGTCTACTTTGGTAATTCCCCGATAAAAAAATCTCGGCTTTAAACAAGATCCACATTCCTTAGAAGAGTAATTAAACACATTAATACATGTAATTTCCATAATTTGAACTGCCAACTTTTTTATTATGGGGTGTGAGGGTGATGAACACATAGGATCATTAATTAAATGGTATATCATCCCCTTCCTTGATTGATGGTGATTCTCATGGATTAAACCACGATTACCACGACCCTCCCATTTGATAATTTTAAGATAAAAACAAATTAACAAAAATAGAGGGGATAGTGGTTTGGGTCATGACCACACCCTTAAGGTAGTGGTTTTGAATAATGGATTAAAGATGATGATGTGGTGCCTATGTGGAGGGTCATGGTGGTCATGAGGGTCATGACCACACCCTATAGCCTTATGAAGCAAACCAGTTAACCATCAGGAAGTACCTTGAAAACTCGTGGGAAGAGTTTGTATCATCAAAACAAGTAAAAGGAATAGCATAAAGAAGCATTCTAAGATGCTTGGTGCCACCAGTAACGTTTTATAAATAAGCGGTAACGAAATAGAAAAAACGTCAATTTTTTCCAAAAATTTACACTAATTTTACACTACCGCCGGAGCGCCAAGGGGTAGCGGGCATTACCCCTTGTTATACACTAGATCCGCCCCTACTTGGTGGACGAATAGTCACACCGGAATAGCATAAAGAAGCATTCGATGCTTGGTGGACGAATAGTCACACAGGTGGTATAATTAAAAGAAAAGTTGTGTGATTTTAATTTTTTTTCATATTCCCTCTTAAATTCTTCATCGTTGATCCTTCATCATGTTATGGGCATTACTGGTTGTTAAGAAATGAAAGTATGAAGTATCTGATTAGACATATTCATCGGTAAAATTGTCTAAAATACATCAATATCATGTATAAAAACACACACATGCACGCGCGCGCACACACATATATATAAGTTTGTAGCCTAATGGTACCAAGATGTGTTGAAAATGCGTCCTTCTCCGTGATGTTGAAGGTTCTAGTCATAGGGTGGAAAACGTGTAGATTTAGAAGTAGAATTTAGAGGGTATGTGTTAGCGTTTATAAAAACAAAATATAAAACATATATGACTTAAAAAGAAAATACAAATGTTCTTTTAGTTAACAACAACCCTACGTGTTTATAACTAATCTTGATGATTTTTTGTATCTTATACACTAGCTTTGGAGTTTGTAGTGGAACTAGTTAATACCCCGCCCGCGTTGCGGGGCGATGGCCGAATAATGAGCGAGTGTTAGGCAGCTCATTGACACGGAAAACAATTAAATCGAGTCAACCAATTAAAACAAAACACTTTTATAGTTTTGATAAAAAAAAAAACTAAAACAATGGCAATATTGGAACTTTTAACTGAAGGAAAGTTGAATTTTTTTTACTGGGGTAAAATCGTAATTTGCCAAAAGCTAAAGTGATAGTAGTACTGTAAATTTGCACCAGGGGCAAAATTATAAATTTTCACAGGGGCAAATTCGTAATTTTGAACTTGGGGTAATAGCATAATATAAATTTGAACTAAGGGCACAATCGTAATTTTAAGCTGGAGCCAAAATCACAATTTTATTTTGAACTGAGGACAAAATTTTAATTTTGAGTTGGGGGCAAAAACATAATTTTATTTTGAACTTGGGAAAAAACGTAATTTTAAACTGAGTGCGAAATCATAATTTTTTAAATGGGGAAAATCACATTTTTGAACAGAGGGCAAAATCGTAATTTTTAGCTGGGGGCAAAAACAAAATTTTATTTTGAACTGGGGGCGAAAAGGTAATTCTGAGCTGAGGGCAAAACCATAATTTTATTTTGAATCGAGCGAAAAATCGTAATTTTGAGCTGGGGACAAAAGCGTAATTTTATTTTGAGCTGGGGGCATAACCGTAATTTTAAAGAGGAGGAAAAAACGTAATTTTAAAATGGATATAAAATAATAAACTGTTTGGTCCAATAGGGTAGTGCAAGGCAAAATCGTAATTTTGAATTAAGGGCAAAATCGTAATTTTGAGATGGGGACGAAAACGTAATTTTATTTTGAGCTGGGGGCAAAACGAAAATTTTAAGCAGGGTCAAAAACGTAATTTAAAATGGATATAATATAATAAAACGGTTGGGCCAATGGGGGAGTGCCAGGCAGCTGCCTGGCACTATTCCCCCATCTTGAAAATGTTAATCATAATTTTGAATTAAGGGCAAAATCGTAATTTTGAGATGGGGACGAAAGCGTAATTTTATTTTGAGCTGGGGGCAAAACGAAAATTTTAAGCAGGGTCAAAAACGTAATTTAAAATGGATATAATATAATAAAACGGTTGGGCCAATGGGTAGTGCCAGGCAGCTGCCTGGCACTAGAGGTGCACAAACCGGTTCGGTTAACCAATTATACCGGTTAATTAGACTTTTTGACTTTAACCGTTAATGCTTTAACCGGTTATTACTTTAACCGGTTATTTTTTTAACTGGTCTGGTTAATTACTTTAACCGGTTCGGTTAATTAACCGGTTATTAACCGGTTTTTTTGCCTTTTTTTTTTAATTTTTCGGTTAACCAGTCTATCGGTTAAAAAACCGGTTTAAAAAAACCGGTTATTATACTAAACACTTATAACCGGTTACTAACCTACGGTTAAATAACCTATTGAACCGGTTATTCCTAAATCGGTTATTAACCGGTTACGGTTTCAGTTAATAACCGGTTACGGTTAATTAACCGGTTATTTTGTGCACCTCTACCTGGCACTATTCCCCCATCTTGGAAATGTATGTATAGGAAATACCCCAAAGTCAAATTGGCCCAGAAATATTCCTAGTCTCCTAGTGGCCCAAAACTTAGACGCTTAATGGGCTTTTTGTTTCAATCTGCCCACTGCTAGGTACCCGTATTCCCATATACGAATGTGATGTAAAGTATAATTTCATAGTAGGACAAATAGAAAAACTTGAAGCTTTGGGTATACGGTCTCACGAAACAGTGATGGAAGTATTTGACAGTGAATCGACCAACAATACCAATAATGTTGATGCACAACAATACTAATAATAAGTAAAAAAGTGGAGTTATTGTAGGGAAGATGTGGATCATCATGTAAGATTAAATATATTATGTTCTAATGTTTAATCTAGTAGCAATTATATAATCATTTACATTATATAGATCAAAATATATAATAACCTATTAAATAATTGGTTGGTAATTGTTGATGGACCATATTACCCTTATTAAAGGGTTACTGAGTTACACACTTAGACATAACCTAATAAGCATAACATCAATCGGCTCTCTTCTCCATAACCGAATCCCCTATTCGGTTCTCATCATCACCATCATTAGTTAGCACCCTAAGGAGGAACAAGATCACACTGACAACTATGTCGAACTCGATGGCATCATCTATCACTGGATTCTCCACTGCACTGTCTGCAGTAACAGGTATGTTTTCATGTTTTCCATTATGTTTAGAACAGAACTGATCCAACATGTGGTATCAGAGCATATGTTGATTAGTCGGTTCTGTTTTGCATCCATAAATCTGGGATAGAAATCTGGAAAACGGAATTTTGATAACTTAATAAACCTAACAGCCGGTTTCGATTCATAAAGATCCACTCGAGATCTCTGTTTCGAGGAAAAGAATTCGTTTTAAATGTCTCGGAATCAAAACGTGTAAACTTATAACCGAAATCTGTTTTAGAAAAGCCTTAAAATTCACGTTTCGGGTTCCAGAATTTATGTTTTATTTTTTAGGGTTCATCATGTTCTTAGGAAAATTCTAAAATTCCTTTATGTTTTGGAATGTAATTAGGATTGATGAGTGTTTTTTCCTGATTGATCCAATTTTATCTTTTATGTTTATTCGAAAACTGTTAAAAAGATATACAGTTATAATTTTCGAAATCCTTGATAAATTTAGATCAACAATAAAACAGGAAACACTATCACACAATCCCTCAAATTTCGAGTTTTCAGTTATTATCACATTAACAGCTGTTAACAGGAAGTTTCGAGGTCCCTTTCAACAAGCCGAGACCATGATCTCGACTCGAGACCACGAGATCTCGACTCGAAATCATAAATGTTCTCAAATATTCACAACTCGAGACAACGATTTCGACTCGAGACCACAGTTGCCACTCGAGACCTCATAAGGAGTCGAGATCTCATAATTCACAGCAGTCGAGACCATGATTGCGCTTCGAGACACTGAGGTTGCGACTCGAGACCTTAATGAGTCGAGACCTCATAATGATGAGTCGAGACTTGACTTGAGATCTCATAACTGAGTCGAGATCTCACTCGAAACCTCATTATTTTAGGCTGTTTAATGTGAACTAAGATTTAGCTCCGCCCCGAACCCCGTGCGGGGGCACGCTGTCCCCCTACACCCCCCAGGTGGTTTGCTATTAAATAATTGGTTTTGTAATTACTTAGTTAATTAATCAGAATCAGATAATGTTTTACAAAACCAAAATGGCTTAACTTGAATGAGCTTTTGATATATCATTTCTGGCCAAAGCTGACGTGATACATCTACTTATCGTTCAAGTATTACGAAAGCTATGTTACGTGTGTCACACCCTGACTTTTGCGGAAGCGTGGTTATTGGTGTGACTTCTTAATACCATAGCATTCAATCATAACATTGCTATATGATAATACCGAAAGATATTCATCCATGAAAATTAAGTTTAGAAATACCACAATACCATTGTCTGAAATGTCGACACCAAATTAAATTACAAACCATGACATGTTTAACTGAGTTCATAAAGACTCCACAAAAGACTTTAAATAAAACCTGAGTTTAGAAACATATATCCCGTCCAGGAATAGGATACACCCCCTAAACTCAACAACCATGGATAACATCTTTTATTCACGACGCAACTCGAAGACACATGCATACAGCTGCCAGATCCACTAGTTCCCTGAAATACATGTAGTTTGAAAAACATCAACAAAAGTTGAGCGAGTTCATGTGTGTGTGAGTATGTATAAAACCTTTGTAAACAGTATAAGTATGAATGTCCCGGTATGATAGCAAACAAGGAAAAGATCACCAATGGTTTGCAAGGCCACTGATATGTGTGACGGTGTAGGAAGACTCAAACCTAGCAAAGTTGTACCGGGCTTCCGGCTGGAAGACATAGTCACCCTATGGGCCACCCTGGTCCTCATGGGTGTAGGCTCGCTACACCCAAATAGATCTATCACTCATGCTCCTCGGTCCTTATACGAGGATTAATGGTCCCAAGTGTCTGCCTACCCAATCACATGATCTATGGTTCTTTCCTAGTCTAACCATACCAATTGTATTTGTATGTAATCCCTTGTAACATGTATTTCACCCCCGAAGTTAATAAATAAAATAGTTTAAAGAAAAGGGGGACATGAACTCACAGTATTGCGTCTTCAGAACTAGTAACTCCGATCTCGTCAGCAAACACGACTACCTACAATGTACTAGTGTCTATTAGGCGGACGGGTCGTGCCTTTGCTTAGTATTAACGTTTTTTAGTTACGTTTCTTATGTTCCCAATATTATCCCAAGTTATAATCACTTGTTAAAATAACAATTATTTTAAATTTAAATTATATTTAGTTTTTGGAATAATTATTTAAGCAATATTCTCATAACAATACATCTCAAGTATTTAATTTCGTATTTCCTTCCCAATGATGGGGGTATTTTATACATGTACTTTTGTATTCTCGTATTCGTATTCTCAAAATAATATATATTCAAGTCTCACTTTAGAAAATATATATATAACTTATTTGTCAAAAAAAATAATGTATTCCAAGAAAATATATATTTTCATTTCTTGTATCCAAAATAATATTTACCAAAAATGTATTTATAACGGTATTCTCTGGAATATTTTGTAAGTTACGTTTTATCGTTCGGTTTCTCGATATCAAGTGTGTAACTTATATTTCGTTCCTTGTGATTTTTTGTATTATTTTGGATTGCAAATTCTTGGTATTTGTGTTAAGTTATATTATTTTACCCTAAAATAATATAATTATTCCACAAAGTATACAAATATTCACACAAGTTTCTTTAATATAAAATATATATTCTAAATATATATTTATCCATTTTTATTTACCAAAAACCAACCTCCGGTACTTGTATTTTTGTTACAAAAATTATGGCAAGGTTTATATTGAAAACTTATGATCAAAATACACTAGTAAATATTTGTTAGAAAATATTTCTTTAAGTGTTTATGTTTTTAGAAAATTTTGCCATAGTTTCCTTTGAAAATGGAGGTGTCCATACTATTAAAGCATATCATTTTCTTTTCAAAAATCATCATATCAATCAACAATCAAACCCTAAACATCTTACACATACCAAATGCAAAAACAAGCTATCTACATAAAGATTATGAACTTGAGTTTTCATAAAAACTTGTAGTAACTTGGTAGTATGTTTAGTGGGTCTAGTTATCCTTTAAAGTGTGTTTATTTCTTTAAAAATCTCATTCTTAAAGAATTTAGGTGTTTACAACTTGTAAATATATTTTACAAAAACGTTTCTTTATTAAATCTTCTTGTTTCTCTAGTGTCTCTACACTTATTTTATCACCAAAAATAGTGTAAGTTTAAGTAATAACCAAGATCTTCTAAAAATCACATTTTAAACTTGGTTCTTTTGGAAAACCACTCATAGATCTTAGATTCATAATATTACTAGCTTACTTTGTTTATTATTTTTCAAGAAATCATTTTATTCATCAAGTTCATGTTTACACAAGAAGATGATCATCTTATGTTGTCACATAATCATCCTCTCACTTGCTAGATCATGTATTTAATCATAATCTATCAAGCTCCATGTGATGATCAACATCATATTCTCAAAAAAAAAAAAAAAAAAAAACAACAAGCAAGCATTATACATACACTAAACAACATTATTTCATCAAGATTTCTTCATATGTAAGCTTTATGTTCAAGATTCATGTTCATGTCTTTTAGTGTTCTTGTGATTTACAACATAATACATCTTTTAACCAACTAAAAATAGAAGTATCAAAGGGTTAAGAGAGTCTTACAACTAGCTCTAAGCTAGGGAAGAACACTTGAAGATGGTGATGACAAAAGTGAAGGATAATAGCAAACAAAAGAGGTCCTTCAAGATCCTAGAGTTCCAAGCTTCCTTAAACACCTTGTTACAACTTGAGATGAGCTTGGAATAGATGGAAGCAAAATGGAAGTGATGGTGGTGGGGAGGGGGAGGGGGTGTTCGGTCGATACTTGAAGGAGAGGGAGAGGAAGAGTGGAGGTGGTGTAGTGTGGATGCTTATGTTCTTATAACCATTTAGAGTGTTTGTCCAATGGGTTTCATGTCCCCTAAGTACATTACAATATCTAATGCATATCCAAGAAAGATCAAATGTGATCTAGGGAAATCAAAGGAAGATTTGGGGGAGTGGGGCCACTTCTAGTGACCGTAAATAACAAGGGGGGGGGGTTAAATGTAAGTTTAGATGATAAGTAGGTTAATTAGTTGGAATTAAATGTAAAGTCTAGTGTTTATGTGTAGGATGCATTATATAGTGTGTTAAGGTGTTCGGGGATCATAACTAGCCAAGAAATAGTGAAACAATGCTTCTAGCAATATTTTGGTGTTCCGGGTAATGTCCGGTGGTTCGGTTAGATATCGGTTCGTTAAAGTGTCAAACTATTCCGTTTAGTGTTCTTTATGTACCCTTTTGTGATACTTTTAATTCCTGACACTTAGGAAAGCATACAGGACCATTTTGCCATATTTTTGCATGTTACTAGTTTATTAAAATGCTGAATTTTGCTGAAATATGCAGAATTCTACACTTTATGTGGGTTTTAGGTACTTTTCGGCACTTAAACTAGCACCTAGTGACGCAGTTTTATGGTCCTTACTTCCCTACACACCATACTAGTGTAGTACCTTGTCTCTGGCCCTTACGGGGTCTCAAAACACTGTCTGTCTATGTACTGACATTGTCAGCATTTTTCTGAGTTATCCGCTAACTGTGCTATCTGTGCTTTGTGCATCGTTTATGTCACTTTGTATGTGATAAATGATGTGACAATATGAAAAGTGATGCACATGTATGTATGATATAGTAATCAGAAAGCAGTTTAAATCATCAGTTGTAATTAAGCACAATCATTAAGCACTAATCCATATTAATTAATTGTACGGATACCTGGATTTATGAGGGTTGTCACAACGTGTGCATCATAAACATGAATGTCTTAATATCTGGCCAAAGCTGAATTAATTCCTTCATAGATGGCATACTTAACAAGTGCATAACTAAAGTGATTGTCTCAATTTCTGGCCAAAGCTGATTTGTTACAATCACTTTGCACACATGCTTAAATGATTACACTTCTGGCCAAATTTGATTTGTCTTCGTTTAAGTAGAATTTTAACTAAGTCTATTATTTTGATGTTAGTAATAGACAATATCACAGCTTCATAATGTAAAATGGTCATTATTTATGTCTGCCTTAGTTTAACGTGCCCTTAGATCACATTAGGACTACTTCCTTAGTATCATAATGTAACACCTCGTAAAATCATACCCAATAAAATAAAGACACGTGTCATGTAAGATAAACGTGTCATAAACCCGGATCAAGTTAAAGGATGTATGGTAGGATTAAAAGTGTCGACATGTTAATAAATACCTCTGAGCGACCTATTTACGAATCCCAAACCTTAATACATTCCATAAACATTCAATATGTTCAAATCCAGTTAATTTGATAATCTAAATTGGTATATGGATTTAGTTTTATGGTTCTTACGACAAGTTCCTTAAAGCATTCAACACAAGAGTCCAAGATGTGTAAGTACATGCAAAGCATGCAAAGTCTGGTCAAATGGTCCCATTCTGTTGCAAAAAGACCCAAGATTCGAGTTATAAAAGATTGCATGGTCAAAGCTTAAAAGTTTACTAATTTTTGTCTTCTGGTCATCGGATACGGACCGTATGGCCTTAGGCTTACGGTCCGCAAGCACTGCAACTGGGCGACACAATTAAAGGTCGGTTACGGACCGCAAGGCCAAGAGCTTACGGTCCGTAAGAGACGCTTACGGTCCGCAAGGCCTAAGGCTTACGGTCCGTAAGACCGTCGCTGGCAGCAGAAAATGGACAGCTGCCTGTTCATCCTGTCGCACCGCCTTACATCAGTGGTTTTCGAATTCAAGGGGCCCTATAACTTGTTTTTAGCATCATAGGAACACCTGGGAACATCTTGCAACATTTATAGACCTAGGTGTGATGATCTTATGACAATTGGCTCACTATATAAGAAGAACAAGTTGCAACATTTTTGTCACTCATTTGCAACTCACTTCAAGGACTTCTCTGGAGCTCCTCTGAGCAGCAACAAGCTTCCCTTAAGTTCCAAATCATACTTAGGACCTTTGTAAGTGTCCTTAATCCTTTTTAATTCAGTTTAGCTTAGTTAATTAGCTAAAAGTCAAACCGTCATAATTAAGGTTTGACTTCGAGATTAATCAATAATTGTTCAGTCAAATCTCGAATTAAGAATACCTATAAGTAGGTAATTATGTGGGTAATAAACCCTCAAAAGGGTACTCTCTGATTCCCACTATAACTAGGTCAATTGTCGGGTCAAACCAAATCATAAAAAGTCAACAGAATGCTTAATTTCAAATAAATGCATAATTAGCAATGTAGAAGCTATGCAACCTATTTTATCATTAATATAACTTGGTAATTAATGTAAGAACATGTCTAAACATGTTCAACCCGACAATTTCCAGTTTAGGCCCGGTTCGGAACCGAAAGTCGCATAATTTCACTTTTGCTTTGACTTTCAGTTCTGACCCGTTTAAGCATGTTTTAGAAATGCCTTAGAGCCCTATTAGGACCAGGTTTCATATACGTATAACCCTCTGTGATTATACACCTTGGTTCAATAGTTATCCGATTCATATGCATGATCCCGTTAATTGCTTATATGTTGACTATTATGCCCTTTTGACCCTAAAACGTGATTTTTGAAAATGCAAAAGAGTAGAAACCTTAGTTATTGATTTATAAACTTGCACCTATAATTTGACATCAGTTTGAGGTCTAGATTAAGAGTTATGCTCATTGGCGTAATTAGAAAACTTTTAGTAATTAATCGGCGTAATTAGCATATAGCCTATCTAAACCCGATTTTTGATACCAAACTTTATACCTACTGATATAAAATAATATTTTGGGATTTTTGGAGATTTTTATTTATTTTTAGGCTAAGCATAACATGGAATTCTAAGCTTGATCCGGTAATTGTCGGTTTTGCACTTTTAAGCTATAAAATGAGTTTTACAAATCCGTTTGATCCCAAACCTTTTGCTACTGATTCTAAATGATAAATAGAATATTTTAAGCCTTCTGGAAATATAAAAATATCATCTTTTCTTTAAAAACCCGGAAATAGCTCCAAATCGCCTTTTAAGCATTTTTAACGCATAGTATATATTAAAACCATATTAGATATATAAGACTTGATACCTACTGATAATTTAAGTAAACTTTTATATTCTAACAGTAAGTAAAAGTTTTTGAAGTCAGATTCCAGATTTGACCCTTGAACCTTAAGTGAAATTACCAAAATGCCCCTTCGGTGCATAGTATGGTTAGAAATGATAAATTTCACATATAGGAAATACCCTACTGATATAACTTAGTAAATTAAGTATTTTTACTGATTACACCAGACCCGAAACTCAGATTTATATTTAAACTCTTTTATAACCTTAAAATGGCCAAAATACCCCTACGGGGCGTAATTTGAGTTTAAATCCGTTTTGGGCATAATGGAAGATATCTTACTGATGTCACAACATATTTAAGGCATATTAACTTAGGAAACTTGTATATGACTCATATGGTTACCCGTTACGCACTTATCGCGTTCGGATCGGCTTATGTACTAGTTTGCATAATTTAGCCGAACCGGGTCAAACCATATCATTTTTGTCTCAAAATCCAAAATGTGTTTAAGTCACCCATATTAAACAAGCATACAAGCTTGTCGGGTCAAAACCACATTCTAAACCGGACTTCGCCTTATCATGCGTTTGGACCGTGTCTTTTTTTAAAAAACTAACCGGTCTAAGCCTAAGCTTAATTAGAGACCAGTTAGGATTCTAATAGGTTATTAAAAACCTTCGTTCCAGATTTAGGAGCCCAGTAAAAGCTATCTGTACTTGCTGAATTGATATACGGTTGGGATTGAATTTATATTGAGCTCAGGTAAATACTTTTAACTTATTTTCCCTATACGGGCTTGGGGTACGGTATATAAAATACCGCTTGGTCGGGCATTGAAATTTTTTATTATATGAAGGTTAAATCATTGAAATGTCCCGTTTGAAAATGTTTGTTTACTTAAAGCCTTTGGGGGGTTAATGACCATGTCCCGGATATCCTTGGCATCATTCAAAGAAATGGCCACGACCTTAACACACGGGTGTAGGCGTACACCCGTTAGTGTATTTATAAATAATAAGGTATATCCGCTGGTTTCGGGAATGACCCGCCGCGGGACTATATCATGTGGTGTGTCAATTAATCTTTAACCCGGTAATCAAACCGGGCTACTGAACGTATAAGAAACATGTAATTCTTTTACGAGATTATATATATATATATATATAAATAATTATCCCAAGTTATAAAAGTTTTGTGCCACGTGCATTCAAATCAATTTTATTAAACATTTTCAAAATGAGTCAGTTAATTGTATTTACCAGTGTAAACTGACGTATTTTCCCAACAAGGTTAAGTGCAGGTACTACTCGAAATAGGCTGGCTTTCTCCTAGCGTCCACAATAAGTCTCGCAAGCTTGGATGTCATAAAACTGTTGAACAATGTTTCCTTTTTATTTTGATCCGCCTGTGGATCTGTTTCAACTATTTTGTGATACTTAATATTACAATTTATTCGGTTGAAATAAATCTATCTTTTGCTTCCGCTGTGCATTTATATATTGTGTTGTTTGACCATGATGATATCAACTACGTCACGATACTCCCCACCGAGCCCACCGGTAATACGTGGAAATTCGGGGTGTGACACATAACTTGCTCATCTTATTTCCATTATCAGCGCCTAATTGCGGGATTCCACCTTTGACTGGTGATAACTTTGCTGCATGGAAGGATGCTCTCATGCTTACGCTTGGGCTGCTGGACTTTGACTATGCTCTAAGAGAGGATAAGCCAGCAGACCTTACTCCACAAAGTACTGCTGCTCAGCAGTTAACTCATGAAAAGTGGACTAGGTGTAACCGCATGTCTCTCATGTTCATGAAGCAGTCCATAAGCAATGCAATCAGGGGAGCCATTCCTGATTCTGAAGATGCTAAAACCTACTTGGCTTTTGTGGAGGCGCAGTTCAAGGGGACGTCTAAAGCACACGCTAGTACTCTTATTCTCAAGCTGGTGACAACTAAGTATGATGGGAGGAGCGGCATTCGTGAGCACATCATGATGATGAATGACATGGCCAATAAGCTGAAGAGGCTGGAAATGGAAATCAGTGATGGTTTTCTCGTTCATTTCATCATTACTTCGCTTCCTTCGTCCTTTAAAGCATTCAAGATCAATTACAACACTCAGAAGGACAAATCGATGATGAGTGAGCTGGTCGCTATGTGCGTACAGGAGGAAGAGCGTATGAGGATGGATCGCACTACTGATGTTGCTAACTTCACCACCTCCAACTCTAAGAAAAGGAAGAACAATCATCAGAGGAAGGATGCTTCTAAGGTCCAAAGGCCCAATCCTAATACAAGTGCACCCTCCAGCTCTAAGAACTCCTTAGGCAGAATCCACTGCAAGTTCTGTAAAAAGGCAGGACACATTCAGAAGGAATGCCCTGACTTTAAGGAGTGGTTGGCTAAGAAAGGTAACGTTTATTTTATGATACTTGAGTCCTATAATTTAAGTGTTCCTGCTAATTCTTGGTGGTTTGATTATGGTTCTATGGTTCATGTTACCAATTCAACTCAGGGATTCCTTACAATCCGGAAGCTGGAAAGAAACCAAAGAACGCTTAAGGTTGGGCATGATCGAGAATTAGAAGTGAAGGCCATTGGAACATTACAATTATTTATGAAAACTGGTTTATGTATTAAACTTTATGATACCTTATATGTTCCTGAGGTAACTCGGAACCTTGTATCAGGACCAAAGTTAGACATGGACGGTTTTATTGTTTCCCATGGTCATCGCAAACTCTCTATCCTCTATGATTCTGTTCTTTATGGTACTGGTATTTTGGATGGTGGTCTCTATAGATTAGAACTAGATGATAATTTTTCCAAATCTTTGTTGTCATATAACATTAATGAATCACTCACAAAGATGAAAGAGAAATGAGACTTAGAGACTTCGTCCATGTTGTGGCATCAACGTTTAGGCCACATCTCAAGAGAATGATTAAATCATCTCGTAAAGGATGAAGTCTTACCTCCTCTTGATTTCTCTGATTTTGGAACATGTGTCAAATGTCTTAAAGGTAAAATGACATTAGCGAATAAGAAAGGTGCCACTAGGAGCTCTAATTTATTAAAACTCATTCACACTGACATTAGGACCAAATCGCTGGCATAACAGGACATACTTCATTTATCACCTTCATTGACGATTATTCTCGTTACATGTACTTGTATCTAATTAAGGAAAAATCTGAATCTCTAACAACTTTTAAAGATTATAAGGCTGAAGTTGAAAAGCAATTAGATCGTCAGATTAAAGTTGTGAGATCAGATAGAGGCGATGAATATTATGGAAGACATACTGATGTGGGTCAAGCTCCTGGTCCATTTTATGAGTTTTGTAAGGGCCAGGGGATTGTGAACCAATACACCATACCCGGTACACCTCAGCAGAACGGTGTCGCTGAAAGAAGAAACCGTACCCTTATGAACATGGTGCGCAGTATGTTAGCCAACACTAATTTACCATTATTCCTATGGGCTGAAGCGTTAAAAGCAGCTGTTCATATACTCAATAGAGTTCCTTCTAAGTCTGTCCCTAAAACTACTTATGAACTTTGGACAGGAAGGAAACCGAGTCTTAAATATATGAAAGTATGGGGCTGTATTGCTGAAGCAAAACTTTACAATCCTTTCCTAAGGAAACTTGACCCTAAAACAGTTACATGTTTCTTTATCGGGTATCCTGATAATTCAAAGGGTTATCGTTTCTATTGTCCTTCCCGTGCCACTCGTATTGTTGAAACCAAGCGTGCTGCGTTCCTGGAGGATTTCAAGGTCAGTGGGAGCAGTACCAACCCTTACGAAGAATTGCAAGAAGTACAAGATGCGGGGGGAGAGACTCGTCGCTTACCATTACTCCGATTACTCCTCTTGTACCCAATGCAACTACTGTACCCGAAGCTACTGCACCAACTCCAAATTTACCTCTACAATTAGAACCCATTATACCTCATGACGAAGGCACATCAAACGCTCAAAACCAAGACAACGCTGAACCCGATAATCCACTCAGGAGGTCATCTAGGCAAAGAAGGCCTACTAATTGGGATGATTATGCTACCTACCTGACTGAAATGGATCCCGGAAAGCTCAATGACCCTATCTCTAACAATGAAGCCATAAGCAGTGATCAGTCTTCTGAATGGAATAAAGCAATGATTGAAGAGCTTGAATCCATGAAGAAAAGTGACGTTTGGGATTTGGTAGAATTACCCAATGGTGTCAAACCAATAGGATGTAAATAGGTGTTCAAAACAAAACTGGATCTGAATGGTAACGTTGAACGCTACAAAGCGAGATTGGTTACAAAGGGCTACACTCAGAAAGAGGGAATTGATTATCAAGAGACGTTTTCACCTGTCTCTCGTAAAGATTCATTAAGGATCGTCATGGCCCTAGTAGCTCATTTTGATTTAGAGTTGCATCAGATGGACATTAAAACTGCTTTCCTTAATGGAGACTTAGACGAAGATGTTTACATAAAACAACCTGAAGGCTTTAAACCTGAAGGTCAGGAGCATCTAGTCTGTAAGTTGAAGAAATCCATTTACGGGTTAAAACAAGCATCACATCAGTGGTACCTTAAGTTTGATGAAGTCATGAAGAAACAAGGTTTTATGAAGAATCAAGTGGATCAATGCACCTACCTCAAGATGAGTGGGAGCAACTTTACTATACTTGTCCTTTACGTAGATGATATTCTATTGGCAAGTAATATTTTAGACATATTGCATGAGTCGAAGTGGTTACTCTCGCATAACTTCGACATGAAGGATCTCGGAGATGCTTCTTACGTCATTGGCATCGAAATTCACCGAGATAGACACAAAGGGATCTTAGGATTGTCTCAAAAGGCTTACATAGATCATGTCCTTACATGTTATAACATGCAACAGTGCAAACCCTCTGTCGCTCCAGTAGTTAAGGGAGATGTTTTTGGTTCATTCCAGTGTCCGACAACAGAGGTTGAGAAGGAGCAAATGAGCCAGATACCTTACGCGTCAGTAGTCGGGAGCCTGATGTATGCTCAAGTCTGTACTCGCCCAGATATCGCTTATATTGTTGGAATGCTAGGCCGTTATCAAACTAATCCTGGCCTAGATCACTGGAAAGCAACTAAGAAGGTACTTCGATATCTGCAAGGGACGAAAGACTATAAACTGACTTATAGAAGAAGTGATCATTTAGAAGTGGTGGGCTATTCTGATTCTGACTTTGCCAAATGCAAAGATGACAACAAATCCACTTCGGGCTATATCTTTATGTTAGCAGGCGGCCCTATCTCATGGAAGAGTCATAAACAACAGTTGACCACAACTTCCACAATGATGGCAGAGTACATTGCTGTTTATAACGCAACCTGTCATGAAATGTTGCTTAGAAATCTGATCACTGGACTCAAAGTCGTTAATTCCATTTCTAAACCATTGAAGCTTTATTGTGATAATTCAGCTGCCGTTAGTTTCTCGAACAGTAACAGTTCGACTGGAGCTGGTTTATATCTCGATACAAAATATATGTTCGTACGTGAACGAGTTGAGGAAAATAATCTTTGTATCGAGTATATTAGTACTAAAGATATGCTTGCGGATCCGATGACTAAAGGTCTCCCTCTTAAGGTTTACGAAGAACATGTTCGGAATATGGGATTTAGTAAAGACCTTATTTAAGCATATTGTACTAGCTTATGTTTTATGTTAATGAAATTTCCTCAGTTTGATTTTGCATGTCTCTTAGAATATGTTCAACCGGTATAATGGCATATAGACAAATAAAGTTACAAATCAAACAAAGGGCTTATGCGTATTTTGATCATGACGATTTGGTTTTAAGTTAAGGCTATAGTATGACTGATGGGGGTCCTGAGTCGCATAATCATTCAACGGCTGTATTTCTCTGCTGTAGTACTTTTTAAGGCTAAAATGAGTGTTAACTCCTGATCAGGCTTATCTAATACTCATAGTAAATGATTACTCGGCTAAGTGGGAGAATGTAAGATTAAATATATTATGTTCTAATATTTAATCTAGTAGCCATTATAATCATTTACATTATATAGATCAAAATATATAATAACCTATTAAATAATTAGTTGGTAATTGTTGATGGACCATATTACCCTTATTAACTAATTGGGTTTCCTCTTGGGTGCTTATATAAGGAGAATTATGTAGAGGTTAAAGGGTTACTGAGTTACACACTTAGACATAACCTAATAAGCATAACATCAATGGGCTCTCTTCTCCATAACCGAATCCCCTATTCGGTTTTCATCATCACCATCATTTGTTAGCACCCTAAGGAGGAACCAGATCACACTGACAACTATGTCGAACTCGATGGCATCATCTATCACTGGATTCTCCACTGCACTGTCTGCTGTAACAGGTATGTTTTCATGTTTTCCATTATGTTTAGAACAGAACTGATCCAACACACCAACCATGTTGGAGCCATCGTTTTAAACTATTTATGCCTAAGCTTAACTTTGACCAAAACTTCATTTGTAATTAGGGTTGTAAACGAATCGAGCGTTTAGCGAACAGTTCGTGAACGGTTTGGCGGGAAGTTCGTTTGTTTAGTAAACGAACGAACATGAACAAGAAATCCGTTCGATTAGTTGGGGGTGTTTAGAAAAAACCAAAACCAAATACAAACCGAAAACCGAACTGTAACTGAAAAAACCAATCCAAATAACGAATTTGGTGTTTGGTTTGGTTTTTAACCGAAACCGAATTGTGAATTTGGTTTTTGGTTTGGTTTTGGTTCCATATATTTTTATTTGGTTTATCTGGTTTATTTGGATAACCGAATAAACCGCTAATTTAATTAATTATTAAATAAAAATAATAATATTTAATAAACCATATAGATTTTATTGGCTCACATGATAAATATAAAGCACAACTCACAAATTAAGCTCAATCATTTATATAGTTTTAGAGGTTGTTTGTTTAGATCTTAATGAGACTCTTAATGGTTTAGACCTCTTACTGGTTCAGTACTTAATGGTTCAGACTGTTTGTTTCACGAGCAAATGACTAAATGGTTCAGACATTTGCCTCTGAATGGTTAAGCATTATATCGAGTTTGAATGATTAACACATCTAATCTGAATTGGTTAGACATTTGCATCTGAACGGTAAAACATTGTACTGGCTCTTAATGGTACAAACCTCTTACTGGTTCAGCACTTAATGGTTCAAACCTCTTACTAGTTAAACGCGTAACCATTCAGAAGTTGCCAAACAACCCCTTACTCTTCAAATTATACTAGGGTGTCTAAATTTTCACATATAAGTGTAAGACCCTTACAATCACTTATAATTTATACAACACATATTCCATTTATTATGAAACATCGACTTAACGACTTTTATATATAAATTTCTAAACCTTAAAAAAACGTTCACTAATGTTTCAAAACGTATTGTTAAGACACCACATACTTAACCTTCAAACCATACAAACCCTATGTACAAAAGTATAACAACACAACACCAAAATATTGTGTGACAAAAGTTATAGTTGTTGCAATTGTGGAAGCTTCATATCGTGTGTGTTCGGTTTTCTAACATTGCTTGATCGTCATCCGCAAGTTCATACCCATTACCTATAACCAAAATCATCAAATATTAGTTATGACATATTACAATATGCATTTACAAGCCCCTAAGCTGAAACAAACAAAAAAAACAAAGTTTGCAGCCGTTTAAGGTTGTCGCGTGGCGCGACGGAAGGGGGCCGAAGCCGTCGCGGGCCGCGAGCACCCTCGCGTGACGCGACGGTGTGACCTATCTTTGTCGCGTGGCACGACACCCCTAGTTTTACAGCGGGTTCTTGTACAGACCTGCATATTTTCCAGCCAAACTTGTTTTTACGCTAATGATCATAACTTGCTCGTTATAGCTCCGAATCAGGTCACGTTTCTTCCTACGTGATCATAATTCGATACTCTAAAACATAGAATCCAAATCCAACATTTCTCATGAGAAATTTTCTTACGTTTAAGCCTTTGTCTTATAAAATTGTCATAATTATTTGACCCGTTCTTAAAAATGAACAATAAACTTAGTTTTTGATTTTCAAACTATACTACAATGACACATATAACATACCTGAATTTAACGGTGAGTTATATATGTAATTTATACGCCCTTACTTATATGAATATGTTTAAAGTCGGTATGATTTCAACGTCTTTATCTATGTAATCTTTTTAGATTACATAAAGACTTCATATTGACCCATTTAGTATTTTTAACAAAATCCATCGCTTCTTTCATCAAAGTTTCATTTCTTTGATTGTTTTAACCTGTTTGGTTTCCTTAACGACATCCGTCGCTTTACCTTACCAAACAACCACATATTGAGTCAATTTGACCCGTTTGACAATTCTAGTGAATTCCATCACTTTCGTTATAAACTCATAACTTCAAATTCTTATCTAGATTGTTCGGTTTGTCTATACGAAATCCACCGTTTTGACATTTTCCGAATTTCATGACAATACATTGATCATTTAGTAAATTTGGAAGTAAATTAGATAATAATTTCTATGAAGCATATAGTCGCGTACCTTTAAAGCTTTCCCTTCAACCGATTATCCGCTCCGCTTTGGTTACTAGACGATCCACCCAAATTGCCTATAAAATCCAATTCGAACATATCGCTTAGTATCCATATTTCTATATTCAACTTCTAGTGTTGTCAACTAGTCAAATAAGTGATTACTTCATAATTCTTACTTATTTTCAATTCTTTCAAGCATTTTATCAAACATCTAGTGTGCATAATTAGTATTCTAACACTATCATGTTCATGATTAATGCCTTTAACCATGTTTAAGCATAGTAATTCGATTCATAAATCAAGAACACGATAACCACACTAGACTTGCATCATAACTATCAATTAACATCAAATATCACAAGAATTCATATATTCTTCACAAAACCCATATACCCTTCTATGACAAATAATGGAATTCATGAATTATGACATGAATTGTCACAACCCCCATCCTCTAATTACCCGGGAACGGGCGGCCGCGGCCAACTTGGGTGGTATCGGTGTTTATCATTTTGACAGCGGAATTTACATCAGGATCGTAGTTAGGAAATATTTTATCAGAGTAAAATACCAGACTTTTATAATATTAAACACATGGGAAAATCCCAAGTTTCAAGTACACATATTTTCATAGGGATAAACCCTATTTTATTTAAATAAAACATCTCTTTATTTTAGATAACTTTTATAGCCACTTTTCCAAGCCTTCAGTGCTGTCTAGTTGGCTTCTATTTGGCTTTCACATTTTGTTACCTGAAACGCGTTTAAAACATTTTGTTAGTGGAAATACTGGTGAGTGAATCCCAGTTTAATCAAGAAGAGTTTTATCCTTTAACAGTATTGAGAGCGATTACAATGTTTATATCTACACAATTACTCATTCAGTATTGTCAATCCTCACTGGTGGGTCATATTACACATTGGCTAACCCTTTGTCCAATGGTAACGTGTTCCACGTTTTGTATACAAAACCCCAATATACCGGCAGTAATTGAAGAATTACAAAAACTCAATCACTGCTAATTATAATTTAAAATAATTAAGGTTTTGTAAAATAGTTTACAAAAAAAGGAAATTACTCACATTGTTCTCTTAGGGTTTTCCTTAAGGATTTCCTGGTGATTATCTATTAATTACACAAATGCACACGCGTTAGTATAATAACCCAATATTTAAATTA
>CM060437.1:53731275-53796305 GCA_030545235.1 Helianthus tuberosus | reverse complement strand
TGGTCGGTGAAAATGGTAAACTTACTACCGTAAAGGTAATGTCTCCAAATCTTAAGAGCAAAAATTATAGCTCCTAACTCTAAATCATGGGTTGAATAATTTTCTTCATGATTCTTAAGTTGTCTAGACGCATAAGCTATAACCTTTTGACGTTGCATCAATACACATCCATAACCTAACTTAGAAGCGTCACAATAGACTACAAAGTCTTCAGTTCCTTCTGGTAATGCTAGTATGGGTGCGTGTGTTAATCGTTGCTTAAGAATTCTAAAGGCTTCTTCTTGTTTCGGTCCCCATTCAAACTTAACAGACTTACAGGTTAACTTAGTTAAGGGAATGGCTATTCTAGAGAAATCTCGAATAAATCTTCTATAATAACCAGCCAATCCTAAGAAACTTCTAACCTCGGTTGGTGACTCAGGGGTTTTCCATTTGGTAATCGCCTCGATCTTGGAGGGATCCACATGAATTCCTTCATGATTGACTAAATGTCCAAGAAACTGTACCTGTTCTAACCAAAATTCACACTTTGAAAACTTAGCATAAAGCTTTTCTTTTCTCAATAAACTTAGAAGTGTGTGCAAATGTGCTGCATGTTCCTCCTTACTCTTAGAGTAAATGAGAATATCATCTATAAAGACAATTATGAATTTATCCAAATATGGCTTACATATTCAGTTCATCATGTCCATAAATGCAGCTAGGGCATTGGTTAAACCAAATGGCATGACAGTAAATTCATAATGGCCATACCTTGTTCTAAATGCGGTCTTAGGAATGTCCTCTTCCTGTACTTTTAATTGATGATATCCTGAGCGTAAATCAATTTTCGAGAAAAATCGAGCTCCTTGCAACTGATTAAACAAATCATCGATCCTCGGTAATGGATACCGATTTTTAATCGTGACCTTGTTCAATTCACGGTAATCAATGCACATTCACATTGACCCGTCTTTCTTCTTATCGAATAAGATTGGTGCTCCCCATGGCGATATGAACTTGGCTGTATGAATCCCTTCTCCAATAATTTGTCTAACTGTTTCTTCAGTTCTTGCATTTCTGCGGGTGCCAAACGGTAAGGTGCTTTGGCAATTGGTGCTGTTTCTGGTAGCAGATGAATCCTGAATTCAACTTCTCTGTCTGGAGGTAGTCTTGGCAATTCTTCTGGAAACACATCTGGAAACTGAGATACTATGGAATTATCTTTTATATCTTTTCCCTTAGTATTAGTGATTATGGAAATCAAATACACTAATGATCCTTTTCTTACATAACTTGCTGTTTTCATCACAGAGATGAATTTTGTGGATCTAGATGGCTTATCTCCTTTAATCGTGATCTTTTCACCTCTTGGTGAATTTACTTGGATTGACTTTTTATCACATAGAATACTGGCTTTATTGGTTATTAACCTATCCATTCCTAGTACAACATCGAATCCTGCCAGATTCATTGGATAAAGGTTTGCAATAAACTTTTGATTTAAAAATTCTATTCTTGCTCCCTTCAAGATTTCAGAAATCTTAATGGTTTCCCCATTTGCTGTCTCTACTAGACATTCTTGTGGGAGTTTAGTTAATGGTCGATTGAGAAGTTTGCAAAATGAAGTATTAATAAAACTTTGGTTTGCACCAGAGTCAAATAATACTTTAGTAAAAACATCATTAACTAAAAACGTACCGGTGATCACATCCGGGATCATCTTTGCTTCTTCTACAGTCAGAACAAATGCTCTAGCATTTTTAGTGTTCTTGTTGTTCATGGCTGGAGCTAGTTTCGGACAGTTTGGCTTGATATGACCTTGTTCTCCACAGTTGTAGCATATCCTGTTGTTAGGTTTTTTACTGTAGTCTTCTTCCTTGTGTCCAGATATTTTACAGAAATTGCAGTATATGGAGCATCTTCCAGAATGCTTTTTTTACAATACTTGTAGTAAGGTGCAGAAGTAGAACCTACATTTTTTCCACGGTTGGAATTTCCATAGCGGAATTCCTGGGTAAGCCTTTGGGCTAGGTTCTTCCTCTGGTTCTCTTCTTGTGTACGCACTAATTCATCAGTCAAGGTATTTGCTAGTTCTACGGCTTCTTCTATAGTTTGAGGTCTAGCCGCCTTGACTACATGCCTAATCTCACTGATTAATCCCCAGATGTAGCGGGAGATTAATACTGGTGATGCAAGGGTTGGCACTATTCTAGCATATTCGAAAAATAAAGTAGTGTAACCCTTACTATCCACTCCAGTCATTCTAAAGTTTAAGAACTTATTTACTATCTGTTCTTTTTCATTGGGAGGGCAGAATTTCCTTTCCACCATGTTCTTAAATTCCTCCCATTCCATATTGTATACCCTGTCACTTCCCCTAGATTGGAGGATAGTGTTCCACCATTCTAAAGCTGAGTTCTTAAACAGATTGGAGGCAAACATTATCTTATCCTCTTCTGCACACTTGCTTATTTTTAAGACTGCCTCAGTCTTTTCTATCCAGCGTAGAGCTGCAACGGCCCCTTCATTGCGCGAGAATTCCATTGGTTTACAAGACCAGAATTCTTTATAAGAACAACCATAAGACATGGTTCTTCTTCTTTTGGGAATGGGCACTTGAAGTATGGGTCCATTGTTTACGTTGTGTTCAGGTTTAGTGGGTCACTTACTTCCATTATTACTTTTATTATCCGCTTCCTTAACCGTTTTAATAATATATGGCATTGCGTCTATAATTCCTTTTGCCACTATGTGTTGGATGGCACGGTTATCCACTTGGTTTCCATTGTTATTGTTATTCAGGTTATCGTTATTCTGGTTTTCCTGGTTCACTTCGTTGTCCATCTGAATTTTAAACATTTACCACGTATTACTATCACAAAATAATATTTAATACAAACAATCACCTAACACGCATATTGATCAAAATCGTTGAACATTGCGACTTACTCTATTATATATTATGCGTCTAATACAAACTGAAACTGAAATATAATTTTACAATACTATTAGGCATCCGTAGCTATAGTCTATATTTTTTTTCAAACATACATACATATTATATATTATTATTATTATTATTATTTTATTATTATTATTATTATTTTTATTACTGGTATGGGTTCATCCAGAACTCTATATTACGCTCGTCATACTTCCAGACGAGTCGTTCTCCTATCTGCATCATCCTCTCGATTCCTTCTAAAATCTCCTCACCAAAGGTTCGGAGTTCTTGCACATTTTCTGCACTCATTGGGGGTGCAGGAGCTGGTACTGGGTTTGGGAACTGGGGCATGGGTTCTTGGTAAGGATAAGGATTCTCTAGAATTTCCCTGATGTATTGGTCATTATCATAGTAGGGGTCTAGAGGATCCAAGTCTGGGTAGGCTGCTAGGTTTGGCATGGGTTCGTCTTCGAGTATTGGGTAGCGTTGCTGGTAATCCCTATGGTCATCAAACCACGGGTCGTAGTCTGGGTCTAAGGGATTGGGTGCTGGTACTCTAGGTATCTCTGTTGGGTCAATATCAGGCATTGGGATTTGGTTTTCTTGGTTGGCTTCAATTTCCATTGGTTGTGTGGGAAACAGTGGTAATGGTTGGGGTGCTATGAGTTGCTCTAAATTAGTGTTTGCAGTTGTAGTTGCTAAAATATGAAAATTTGCTAGACTCCTATTGAGCATATCCTGGGTGTGAGCATTTGTTTCTCTCTTAACGGCTGCTAAAGCTCGCTGTTGCTGTAACTTTTTCATCCTTTTTCTACTTTCATGCGCTCCTCTGCTGAACCATCCTCTCCTCTTGGGAGGGAATGGCTCTTCAGATTGGGCCTTGAACACGAATATCCCATCTTCGCTGTCATCCGAATACCCTGAGAGGGTAGGCTGTGAAGAGGTACCTTCGTCCCTAGGTGAGCCGGACAACTGACGGTAGGCGTCGGAAGGTCCTTGGTCGCTCATACTGTAAACTAACAAATAGTCAAATAATGCACAACAATAATATACAGTTATGCACGTAGTTCCGTAATTAATTTCCTAACATATTGAATAAATTTTGGTGTCAGTTGAACACTTCTGTGGCTGAATCAGTGGCTTGGCTCTGATACCACCTTCTGTAGCAACCCCCGTCCCCTAATTACCCGGCAACGGGCGGCCGCGGCCAACTTGGGTGGTATCGGTGTTTATCATTTTTGCAGCGGATTTTACATCAGGATCGTAGTTAGGAAATATTTTATCAGAGTAAAATACCACACTTTTATAATATTAAACACATGGGAAAATCCCAAGTTTCAAGTACACATATTTTCATAGGGATAAACCCTATTTTATTTAAATAAAACATCTCTTTATTTTATGTAACTTTTATAGCCACTTTTCCAAGCCTTCAGTGCTGTCTAGCTGGCTTCTATTTGGCTTTCACATTTTGTTACCTGAAACGCGTTTAAAGCATGTTGTCAGTGGAAATACTGGTGTCACGACCCCCGATCCCAAATCCCCGGGAACGGGCGGCCGCGAGCCAGTTTCGGTGGTATCGTGTATTGTCTAATTTGGCTGCGGAAATTTTCATCAGGACCGTGGTTAGGAAATATTTGATCAGAGTAAAATACCACATTTTCATTTAAACAAATGGGATAAAACCCAAGTTCATAGTACACACTTTTTCATAGGAATACATCCTATTTTATTTAAATTAAAACGCCTTCTTTATTTAGGTAACTTTTATAGCCACTTTTCCAAGCCTTCAGTGCTGTCCAACTGGCTTCTATTTGGCTTTCACATTTTGTTACCTGAAACGCGTTTTAAAAACATTTGTCAGTGGGAAATACTGGTGAGTGAATCCCAGTTTAATCAAGAAATATTAATTTAATTTAAACTTAACAGTATTGAGAGCGATTACAATGTTTATATCTATCCAATTACTCCATTAGTACTATCAAACCTGACTTGTGGGTCATATTACACATTGGCTACCTCATTGTCCAATGGTAACGTATTGTCATCCCGACTTACTACTCACAGTGTAGTAAATTTTGTATACAAAACCCCAACATACCGGCAGTAATTGTAGAATTACAAAGACTCAATCACTGCTAAATTGCATTGTAAAATAGTTAGGTTTTGTAAAAACTGTTAACAAAAAGGAGATTACTCACATTGCTGTCTTAGATTTTTCGTAAGGGTTTCCTGGTGACAATCTATAATTTCCACAAATGCACACGCGTTAGTATAATAACCCATTTTAACATTAGTAATACCCTCCCCGAGATGGCATTCCAACGACTACGTCGGGCAGAACCACGACAGCCGTTACGGAACCCTAGATCAATCGGGCAGCGTATCTAATACGTATCCAGGGGTTATAATACTTACAACGGAGCAGAACTTTGCTAATTAGGGGGATATAATACCCGCGTATTACTTCTACTCTTGGTTTTAAAAAGCGCGCCTTAAGCGCGAAGCGCATCTAGGCGCAAGCTGGATCGCCTTGTGTGACATAAGGCGCACTATGTACAAAAAGAGCAGCTGAGGCGCGCTTTTTAGGGGAAAACTGACCTAAGGCGCAGGCTGAGGCGCACGCTTTTTGTACATGGGTTATTTCTATGCTTTGTACAACTTTTTTTTTAAACCTCTCGTCTGGGCTTGGCTTTAATACAAAAAAAAATGAAGGTTAAATGCAAAAACTGGCCCACGCGTGCCTGGGGTTTTCGGAGCTGCATTCGTGTCCGCAGGACGTGCGGGCATGCACGAGTTCAATTAAATTTCAATTCAGAAACTCATTTTTTGCACCCCCCCTGCGCGCGGGTAGGACTTGTGGTAAAACATGTCATAAAGCTACAATGGAGTAGTAAAGACTTTACCTTATAAACAACCACTCACTTTGTCCCCACACCGATGTGGGACAAAGTATTTACCACCTTTTGAGACTTTCATTCACACACCCAACATATAAGTCCTTTGCTACTAACTATGTGTACATTTATGTTTTTTTCATTTTAAAACATATATAAAGCTTAATTATAGCTAAACCATAGGTATTGGAGGCTACATACTTATGGGATATATAAAAAATAAATTTTATAATCACTTTGCGCTTCACGTACGAAAAGCTCACCGCTTTTGCGCTTCGCTTTAAAAAAAGCTTTTTTAGACCTCATCGCTTTTGTGTGCTTCCCGCTTTTTTAAACCAAGCTTCTACTACTTCAGAATTCGTTTAGAAAGAAAAGATGTGAGCGACGGAAATGAGATCCCGAGGCCTCCATATATAGTTGCTGAATCTGGTCCTCTCGCAGCCCGCGTAAGAGTAGGCAAGGCCTTACGCGGTCCGCGTCAACATCTGGTCAACGTATAGCTGATCCGGGTCACTACCTAGCTTCGCCACGATGATGACACGTGTCATCACCGGGCCGTGCCACCATTTCACCTCGTCGCGGCCCGCGTCAACTAAGGGGGTGCCTTACGTGGCCCGCCTTAACTTAAAATTTCTTGTTTGTAATTTATTTTTAATGCTATATTGTATTTCGGGCTCGGTTTTCACATACGGGGTGTATTTAAAGACATATTGGGATATTTTAAAATATATTAGGGTGTCGGAAAAATTATGAGGGTGTCGGTTTATTGAGGATTGTTACAACTGGTGAGTGAATCCCAGTTTAATCAAGAAGAGTTTTATCCTTTAACAGTATTGAGAGCGATTACAATGTTTATATCTACACAATTACTCATTCAGTATTGTCAATCCTGACTGGTGGGTCATATTACACATTGGCTAACCCTTTGTCCAATGGTAACGTGTTCCACATTTTGTATACAAAACCCCAACATACCGGCAGTAATTGAAGAATTACAAAGACTCAATCACTGCTAATTATAATTTAAAATAATTAAGGTTTTGTAAAACAGTTTGCAAAAAAATGAGATTACTCACATTGTTGTCTTAGGGTTTTCCTTAAGGATTTCCTGGTGATTATCTATTAATTACACAAATGCACACGCGTTAGTATAATAACCCATTTTAACATTAGTAATACCCTCCCCGAGACGGCATTCCAACGACTACGTCGGGCAGAACCACGACAGCCGTTACGGAACCCTAGATCAATCGGGCAGCGTATCTAATACGTATCCAGGGGTTATAATACTTACAACGAAGCAGAACTTTGCTAATTAGAGGGATATAATACCCGCGTATTACTTCTACTACTTCAGAATTCGTTTAGAAAGAAAAGATGTGAGCGACGGAAATGAGATCCCGAGGCCTCCTTATATAGTTTCTGAATGTGGTCCTCTCGCGGCCCGCGTAAGAGTAGGCAAGGCCTTACGCGGCCCGCGTCAACATCTGGTCAACGTATAGCTAATCTGGGTCACTACCTAGCTTCGCCACGATGATGACACTTGTCATCACCGGGCTGTGCCACGATTTCACCTCGTCGCGGCCCGCGTCAACTAAGGGGGTGCCTTACGCGGCCCGCCATAACTTAAAATTTCGTGTTTTTAATTTATTTTTAATGCTATATTGTATTTCGGGCTCGGTTTTCACATACGGGATGTATTTAAAGACATATTGGGATATTTTAAAATATTAGGGTGTCGGAAAAATTATGAGGGTGTCGGTTTATTGAGGATTGTTACATCCTCCCCACCTTGTTTTAGAGCTCGTCCTCGAGATCTACTGGAACAAGTGTGGATATTTCCTTTGCATTTCAGATTCAAGCTCCCATGTATACAAAGGTCCTCTTTTGGAGTCCCACTTCACTTTGACCAGAACTAATCTCTTATGTTTGAGATTCTTGATTTTCCTATCTTCAATTTGTAGAGGCCTTTCTACAACTTAAGTTGTTCATTTACCTCTATATCCTTAAGAGGTATCATTAGCGATTCATCAGCTAGGCATTTCTTGAGATTAGATACATGAAATACATCATGTATTCCTGTCATTTCCTCTGGCAGTTGTACCTGATAGGCTACCAGTCCTATTCATCTAATAATCTTAAAAGGTCCAACATACCTGGGACTTAACTTTCCCCGTTTGATGAATCTTACCACTCCTTTCCAAGGAGAGACTTTCAACAATACTTTATCTCCTACTTGAAATTCTAATGGTTTTCGTCGGTTATCAACATAACTCTTCTATCGATCACGTGTTGCTTTTAGTCGTTCCTTGACTTGAATAATCTTGTCGGTTGTTTCTTGTACTATCTCAGGTCCAAATAGTTGCTTTTCCCCAATTTCTGCCCAACAGACTGGGGTTCGGCACTTTCCTCCATAAAGTGCTTCGAATGGTGCAACATTGATACTTGTGTGATAACTGTTATTATATGAAAATTCTACTAAAGGTAAGTGATCGTCCCAATTACCTCCGAAATCAATTACACAAGCTCTAAGCATGTCTTCCATCGTCTGAATTGTTCTTTCGCTTTGTCCGTCCATTTGAGGATGATAAGCTGTGCTTAGATTTAACTTAGTTCCCATTGCCTTTTGGAAACTTGACCAAAAATGAGAAGTAAAACGGCTATCCCTATCAGAAATAATTGATAAAGGTATTCCATGTAATGAAACAATTTCATTTACATACAATTTAGCTAGCTGTTCCATACTGAAAGTTTCCTTCATTGGTAGGAAATGAGCTGACTTTGTTAGCCTATCTACAATCACCCAGATTGTATCATTTCCTTTCTTCGTTTTAGGTAATTTAGTAACAAAATCCATTGTTATTAATTCCCATTTCCACACTGGAATTTCTAACTGTTGTAACAAACCTGAGGGTTTCTGGTGTTCAGCTTTAACTTGTGAACAAGTTAAACATTTAGAAACATAGGCTGCTATGTCCTTCTTCATTCCTATCCACCAGAAATTTTTCCTTAAATCTTGATACATTTTATCATTTCCTGGATGCATCGTATACTTAGACTTATGGGCTTCTTCTAATATATGATGACGTAAGTTTCCTAATTTAGGTATCCACATTCTTATTTTATGGAATCTCCAAATTCCATCTGTTCCTTGTTCTAATTCCTTAATCGTACCTTTTAGTTTTTCAGCATCATCCTTGATTACTGATTCTTGTGCTTCTCTTATCTGATCATTTAAATCTACTTGCAGATTTAATTTAAGAGAACGTACCCTTTTTGGCTTTTCATGATACTTTCGGCTTAAAGCATCTGCCACTACATTTGCTTTTCCTGCATGATACTGGATATCACAATCATAATCACTAAGCATCTCAATCCAGCGTCTTTGTCTCATATTCAACTCCTTTTGCCCGAAAACATACCTTAAACTCTTATGATATGTGAATATGGTAAACTTACTACCATAAAGGTAATGTCTCCAAATCTTAAGGGCAAAAATTATAGCTCCTTATTCCAAATCATGGGTTGAATAATTCTCTTCATGTTTCTTAAGTTGTCTAGATGCGTAAGCTATAACCTTTTGGCGTTGCATCAACACACATCCATAACCTAATTTAGAAGCGTCACAATAGACTACAAAGTCTTCAGTTCCTTCTGGTAATGCTAGTATAGGTGTATTAGTTAATCTTTGCTTAAGAATTCTAAAGGCTTCTTCTTGTTTTAATCCCCATTCTAACTTAATAGATTTACAGGTTAACTTAGTTAAAGGAATGGTTATTCTAGAGAAATCTCGAATAAATATTCTATAATAACCGGCCAATCCTAAGAAACTTCTAACCTCAGTTGGTGATTCAGGGGTTTTCCATTTAGTAATTGCCTCGATCTTTGTTGGATCCACATGAATTCCTTCATGATTCACTAAGTGTCCAAGAAATTGTACCTGTTCTAGCCTAAACTCGCACTTTGAAAACTTAGCATAAAGCTTTTCTTTTCTTAATAGACTTAAAAGTGCGTACAAATGCTTTGCATGTTCCTCATTACTCTTAGAGTAAATTAGAATATCATCTATAAAAACAATTATGAATTCATCCAAATATGGCTTACATATTCGGTTCATCATGCCCATAAATGCGGCTGGGGCATTGGTTAAACCAAATGGCATGACAGTAAATTCATAATGTCCATACCTTGTTCTGAACGCGGTTTTAGGAATATCATCTTCCTGTACCTTTAATTGATGATATCCTGACCTTAAATCGATTTTAGAGAAAAATCGAGCTCCTTGCAGTTGGTCGAACATATCATCGATTCTCGGTAATGGGTACCGATTCTTAGGGGCTGTTTGGCTAAGCTTATTTTTTTTTACTTATTTACTTATTTGCTTATTTGAAAAGCAAATAAGTCATAATGGAATGACTTATTTACTTATTCCTCTCACATAATAAGCTAACCCAAACACCTTTTAACTTTTCAAAAAGCAAATAAGTAAATAAGTCAAAAAAATAAGCTTAGCCAAACAGCCCCTTAATTGTGACTTTGTTCAATTCACGGTAATCAATGCACATACGCATCGATCCGTCCTTCTTTTTAACAAATAAAATCGGTGCTCCCCAAGGTGACGAACTTGGTTGTATGAATCATTTTTCCAGCAATTCGTCTAATTGTTTCTTCAATTCTTGCATTTCTGCGGGTGCCAATCGGTAAGGTCCTTTGGCAATTGGTGCTATTCCTGGTAGCAGGTGAATTATGAATTCAACTTCTCTATCTGGAGGTAGTCCTGGTAATTCTTCTGGAAATATATCTGAAAACTGAGACACCATTGGAATGTCTTTTAATTCTTTTCCTTTAGTGTTAGTGATTATGGAAATCAAATACAGTATAGAACCTTTTCTTATGTAACTTGCAGTTTTCATCACAGAGATGAATTTAGTGGATCTAAAGGGTTTATCTCCTTTAAATGTGATCATTTTATCTTTTGGTGAATTTACTTGAATTGACTTTTGATCACATAAAATATTGGCTTTATTGGCTATTAACCAATCCATTCCTAAAACGATATCAAATCCTGCCAGATTCATGGGATAAAGGTTTGCCTTAAACTTTTGATTTAAAATTTCTATTCTTGCTCCCTGCAAGATTTCAGAAATCCTAACAGTTTCTCAATTAGCTGTCTCTACTAGACATTCTTGTGGTAGTTTAGTTAATGATTGATTTAGAAGTTTGCAAAATGAAGTATTAATAAAACTTTGGTTTGTACCAGAGTCAAATAATACTTTAGCAAAACATCATTAACTAAAAACGTACCAGCTATCACTTCTGGAATCATCTTGGCTTCTTCTGCAGTCAGAACAAATGCTCTAGCATTTTTAGTATTCTTGTTGTTTGCAGATGGGGCTAGTTTTGGACAGTTTGGCCTAATATGACCTTTTTCTTCACAGTTGTAGCACAGTCCATTACTGGATTTCTTCCTGCAATTTTCTTCCTTGTGTCCTGGCATCTTGCAATAATTGCAAATAGTGGAGCATTTTCCTGCATGCTTTTTCTTACAGATCTTGCAGAAAGGTGCAGAGGTAGAACCCATATTCCTACGATTGTAATTTCCAGAACGGAATTCTTGAGTAAGTCTTTGAGCTAGGTTTCTCCTCTGTTCTTCTTCTCTAGTACGGATTAGCTCATCTGTCAATGTGTTTGCTAGTTCTACAGCTTCTTCTATAGTTTGAGGTCTAGCTGCCTTGACTACATGTCTAATCTCTCCAATTAATCCCCAGATGTAACGGGAGATTAGTACCGGTTCAGGTGATGCAAGGGTTGGTACTATTCTAGCATATTCAAAGAATGTAGTAGTATGCCCCTTACTATCTACCCCTGTCATCCTAAGGTTTAGAAACTTATTTGCTATCTGCTCCTTTTCATTAGGAGGGCAGAATTTCCTTTCTACCATATTTTTAAATTCCTCCCATTCCATGTTGTAAACCCTATCACTTCCTCTTGACTAAAGGATAGTGTTCCACCATTCTAAGGCTGAGTTCTTAAACAGATTAGAATCAAACATTATTTTGTCTTCTTCAGCACACTTGCTTATTATTAAAACAGCCTCAGTCTTCTCTATCCAGTGTAGAGATGCAATAGGTTCTTCATTGCCCGAGAATTCTATTGGTTTGCAGGACCAGAATTCTTTATAAGAACAACCATAAGGCATGGTTCTTCTTCTTTTGGGAATGGGCTCTTGAAGTACGGGTCCATTGTTCACGCTGTTTTCTGGTTCAGTTGGTTGCTTACTGCTATGTTTACTTTTATTATTCGCTTCTTGAATCGTTTGAATAATAAATGGCATTGCATCTATGATTCCTTGTCCACTATGTGTTGAACGACACTATTATCCATTTGGTTTCCATTGTTATTGGTACTCGGATTCTCATTAACCACGTTAATGTTACTCTGGTTATCGTTATTCAAGTTTCCTTGATTTCCTTCGTCGGCCATCTGAATTTTAAACATTTACCCCGTATTAATATCACAAAATAATATTAATATAGTCAATCACATGACACACATTTTTGCCAAAAGCTTCGATCATTGCGACTTTTACTCTATTCATATACTATGCGTCTATTACACACCAGTACTGAAATAAAGATTACAATACCAACTAAAATAAATAATAGTAGGCCTCCGTACACACATATTTTATTATTTTATTATTTTATAATTTTATTAGTATTATTATTATTATTACCATTTCTACCATCACATTTACGGATATGGATTCATCCAAAAATCCATATTGCGCTCATCGTATTTCCATACGAGACGCTCTCCCACCTGTCTCATTCTCTCATTGCTTTCTAAAATTTCCTCCCCAAAAGTCCTAAGTTCTTGGACGTTTTCTGCACTCATTGGGGGTGCAGGTTCTAGGGCTGGGTTCGGAATCTGGGGTGCTGGTTCCTTATATGGGGGTGTAGGTGCCTGAAATCGGTAAGGATCTTATAAGATCTCCCTAACATATTCATCATGGTAATAGGGATCTAAAGGGTCCATACCTGGATAAGCTCCTATGGTTTGCATGGGTGTGTCTTCATGTATCGGGTAACGTTGCACATAGTCCCTAACTTCATCCCACCAGGGATCGTAATTTGGGTCTAGGGGGTTTGGTGCTGGTACCCTAGGTATTTCCTCCAGGTTGAAGTCATGCATTTCTACTTGGTTTTCAGAGTTTTCTATCTCCATGGGTTGATGTAACACCTCGAAAATTCGTGTTCAATGAAATAACGACACGTGTCATGTAAGACAAAACGCGTTGTAAACCCGGATTTAATAAAGATGTTTTGGCAGGATTTAAAAGTGGCGTCATGTTAATTTTTACCTCTGAACGACCTCATTTATAAATCCCAATACCCAAGTATATATATATCAAACATCTAATATATCTTAAATCCAGAAATTCGTTGACAATATATGAATTCGAAGTGCATGATAGGTTCCTATGGAAATTTCTACGGTAAACCTTCTTGTTCGGCACTTTTAAAAAGGATCCAAGCAATCATAACATAATGGTAGGGTATGTAACTGTTAAAGACCCATAATAGAGGCCCCAAACTGACAAAATAATGTCCCAAAGTCGAGATAAGTGGTTGCCCTTTCGAAATACTGAAAGAACAAGAAATTTTGGTCCCTGATGAAGGCTTGCGCACCGCAAGCACATGCCTTACGGTGTGCAAGCAGATGCCCAGCGACAAAATTGTTGTTGTTTGCTGTTTAAACGCATGGGACTGATCTTAAACGATTTTCCTCATATTTCTTGACCCCTAAACAACCCCTAAACATCTAGGACACCTGTGGGAATGTTATGGTCAGTGGTAGACTTAGATGTCAACACTTTGTGGTGTCTTGATCACTATATAAAGCTCACAAGTGCTACCCTTTGATCATTCATTCCTCAAACATCTTCTGATCAATTGTGGAGCACAAGAGCACCCTCCAGGCCTTCCTAATCAACCATTAGACACTTGTAAGTTTGCTTAACCTTCTTTAATTGAGTTTAGCTTAGTTATTTAGCTAAAAGTCAAACCGTCGTAATTACGGTTTGACTTCGAGATTAATTAATAATGGCTCAGTCAAATCTTGAATTAAAAGTACCTCTAAGTAGGTAATTATGTGGGTAATAAACCCTTAAAAGGGTTCCCCATGATTCCCACTCTAACTAGGTCAAATGTCGGGTCAAACGTGTTAATAAAAAGCCAACAGGATACTTAAATTCTAATTTATGCATGATTAGCAATGTAGAACACATATAACCTGTTTGATCATTAATATAACTTGGTAATTAGTGTAAGAACATGTCTAAACATGTTCAACCCGACAATTTCCTGTTTAGACCCGGTTCGGAACCGAAAGTCGCATAGTTTGACTTTTACTTTGACTTTCAGTTCTGACCCGTTATAGTATGATTTAGAAATACCTAAGAGCTTCATTTGGACCAGGTTACATGCTAGTATAACCCTCTATGATTATACACCATGGTTCATTAGTTAACCGATTAATACGCATGATTCCGTTAATTGCTCATATGTTGACTATTATGCCCCTATTACCTTAAAACGTGATTTTTGGAAATGTAAAAGAGTAGAAACTTTAATTGCTGATATATAAACTTGTATGCAAGGTTTGACATCAGTTTGAGGTGTAGATTAAGAGTTATGCTCGTTAGCGTAAAATGAAAGCTTTTTGTTAATTAAACGGCGTAATTAGCGTATAGCCTAGTTAAGCCTACTTTTGATATCAAACTTATTACCCACTGATGTAATATATTATTTTGGGATTTTTGAAGATTTTTAATTAATTTTAGGGTGAGCATAACTAATAGTCGTAGGCTTAATCCGGTAATTGTCGGTTTTGCCCTAACGGACCATAAAATGAGTTTTACATATCTAGTCAACTCCAAACCTTTTTCTACTGATCACATATGATAAATAAATTATTTTAAACCTCCTGGAATAATAAAAATATCAGATTTCTATATAGAACCCGGAAACGGCTTCTAATCGCCTAATTAAGCTTTTTTAACGCATAGTATTTACTAGAACTATTTTAAACATACAAAGGGTGATACCTACTGATATTTGAGGTAAATTACAATATTTTAACAGTAAGCAAAGGTTGTTAAACTCAGACTTCAGTTTTGAGTTTCTCGGCTTATGTGAAATTACCAAAATGCCCCTACGGTGCATAGTTTGGTTATAATTGATAAATTTCACATATATACTTTACCCTACTGATATAACTTAGCAAATTGATTATCTTTGCTGATTACATCAGACCTGTAACTCAGGATACTACTTAAACTCTTTTATCACCTTATAAATGACCAAACTACCCCTACGGGGCATAGTTTGTGTTTAAATTCATTTCGGGCATAATAAATGATATCTTACTGATATCACAACATATTTGAAGCATATTAACTTAGGAAACCTGTAAATGGCTCTCATTATTACATGTTACGCTTATTACGCATTCGGTTCGGTTTATGTAACTAGTTTGCATAAATTAGCCGAAACGGGTCAAACCGTATCGGTTTTATCTCAAAATCCAGAATGTGTATGGAATGCCCATATTAAACAAGTCTCTGAACTTGTCGGGTCTAAATCACATTCTACCCGGTCTTCGCTTAATCGTGCGTACGAACCGTGTCTTTGAAACTAACCGGTCTAAGCTTAAGCTTAACTAAAGACCCGTTAGGATTCTAATAGGTTATTATAAACATTCGTTCCAGATTAGGAGTACCAGTAAAAGCTACTTGCGTTTGCTTGTTGTGATTTATACTTTGCTCAGGTAAATACTTTTAACTTATTTTCCCTATACGGGCTTGGGTTACGGTATATAGAATACCGCTTGATCGGGCATCAAATCTTCCATCGTTGGGTGGTTAATTGAATAATTTGATCGGCTCGTTTAAATAGTCTTGTTACTTAAAGCCTTTGGGGGTTAATGACCATGTCCCGGATATCCTTGGCATCATTTTACGAAATGGCCACGACTTAAGCGCGGGGTGTAGGCGTACACCCGTCAGTGCACAAAAGAATAATGTGGTGTGTCTATTGATCTTTAACCCGGACATGATCCGGGCTACTGAACGCACAAGGAACATGTAATTCGTTCACAAGATTATATATTTAAATAATTCTCCCAAGTTAAATAAAATGTTTATGCCACGTGCATCCAAATCAATTTTCAATCATTTTCTAAAATGAGTCAGTTGATTGTATTTACCAGTGTAAACTGACGTATTTTCCCAAAAAGATTAAATCCAGGTACTAAGCGTAATTGGCTGGGATTTCTCCTTAGCATCACTAGAAGTCTCGCAAGCTTAAGATGCCTAAAGTCTGTTGAACTATTGTTTCCGTTTTGTTTCCGATCCGTCTGTGGATAAAGTTCCGAATATTGTGACATTTGATATTACAATATTAAATTCGGTTGTATTATATCTTTTAAATTGCTTCCGTTGTGCATATTAAATATTGTGTTGTTTGACTATTATGTTGCCAACCACGTCACGATACTCCCCTACCGGGCCCTCCGGTGACACGTGGAAATCGGGGTGTGACAGGTTGGTATCAGAGCCAACACTGAGTGAATTAAACACTAGCCTTTTGTGTTTAATCTCGGTTACACAATTGCACATATCTAAACTTTCGAGTCTAGACAAATAACATAGGACAAATTCCAACTTGTTTGATTTTGTTGTCCTTTATTTTATTTTATATATGTTTGTTGTTATCTCATGCTATATTGACAGGATTAATAAAATGCCACCAAGATTCTTCCGAAGAAGAGGACGAGGAAAGGGGCCAATCACCGCCCCCAATGACAACGAGGCAGGACCTTCGCATGTGCGAGCTCCTTCAACCACAGAGAGTGACGACCCCCGGCAGAACCGGAGGAACCTCTTCGAGCCGGCTAGACGGTCGGTTTCGCACAGCTCTACGCCTCCTGTCCAAAACCCTTATGGGCCAAAGCCGGAGTATGAGCCCAACAACCCTCAACCGTCCTACATACCTTTACAGCGATCTTTATCGCATAATTCTTTTGGTGACCCTACACCAGTTTTTAGGGGCCGGTTTAACCAGGCAAATTTTATAAAAGAACCAGTGGGATTTAACCCATTGGGGCCAGAGGATCATTTCTCTGGCGACCACGCGGACGATATGGACGAAGATACGGACCCCGTCGAACCTGCCAGTGGTACACCAAACCACCCGATAGAGATCTCTGACGGATCTTCTTTCCACGGATCACCCTATGTTGGTCCAGATAGCTTTCAAGCTATGTTTACCAGGCACGAATGGTACTATACACCTCCTCGCCATTCACCGCCTCAGCAGCAGCAACAGCAGCAACAGGATCCCTCTGTGGATTCACGGTTTGTGGCAGTTACGCCACCGCCTCCACTGCCGCCAGTTCAGCCGACACCTCCGCAACCGCCGAGGCGTAGGAGATCTGGACCGCGTATGTCTACACGGGGAGGAGATTTCCATTTCAGCTCTCCTCGGCAATCATGTGGCAGCCATTACCCGCCACATCAAGAAGATCCACAAATGGGTGAACCTTCACACCCAGTTGCACCGCAACCACCGCCGATGTGTTTTGATAACCCAATTCCAGCATACACGGGTTCCATGGCGTATAACTCGTTTGAACAGCCAGTGCACACCAACTACAACTACGCCGAAGCCGACCCATACATGGTAGCAGCTAACTACAACACCCAAGGACCCTATGGAGATCCATGGGGAGTAGGGTACCTAACACATGGGTACCAAATACCTCCAAGACCTATTATCAGGCAACAATCGCAACCACCAAGGTTCTCCTCACCAGAGCGTGAAGAAATTCTGCAAAGGTTGGACCATGTAGAGCGAGAGTTTCACAGGGAACGAACGGAGCGACAAACTTTCTTCCAAGGATTAACGAGCCTAATTAAAGGGAAGAGCAAGAAGGACCACTGAATTCTTCCATTTGTTGTTGAGCCCCTGCATGGGCCAGTCTTGCAGTATAAACCCCTGCGTGGGTATGCTTGTTTGTTTTGACCCCGGCGTGTGTTGGTCTATCTTTCTGTAAACCCCTACAAGGGTATGTTATTTGTGTAAGTCCCTGCGTGGACTATTATGCTATTAAGCCCTGCGTGGGTAAGTACTTGTTTAAACCCCTGCGTGGGTAAGTTGTTTGTTGAAAAGTCCCGTTTAGGGCAACATGTAATCTTTTGATAATTAATGGAATGTTATGTTTATAAATTTCATCTTGCTATTATATGCATAAATATTATATATGAAATAAATAAATCAAAATCATTCCTTTTAATAATAATCTGCCTATTTAAATATTGAATAAGAATCTTAAGTGTGAAACCTAGCCTGAGTGTCATTATGAAGACCTGGCCATGATGGTAAGACCTGTTTAAAAGATTCAAATCCCTGTTAACATCTGTAAACATGTTAACACTCCTGGCAGACGTGATTCATTAAAATCACACACGTCATTCTTATTATTAGATTCTTTAAAAGATTCCTAACCCAATTTAATTATCTCTGAATCATGGGTTTAGATCATCAATTGAGATGGTCATATTTTTACCATACGTGGTAATATGGTGCCTACGGGCCCTGCTCATTTCCATATGAGCCAAAAGACAGTGGCAGCGATGACTCCCTGTCAGATAAAGGTAATGAACTAGGTTCAAACCTTCATGCTTTGATTCTCTGAAACCATAGCTTATAAATTATAAATGTCCTTGTGACTAGGCCTATTGTGCCAGTATACCTTCATGTTTTGATTCTCTGAAATCATAGCTTATAAATTAAAATGTCCATGTGACTATGCCTTTTGTGCCACAAATAAAACTGTTATTGTTTTATAATTAGGATAAATTATAATAGAAATCCTAAATAAATTTGATTAATAAATTAACCAAATATGGTCTCTGTTTACCATGGTTAATGAATTACCCTAAGGGGCAATTCCATAATAAACTCCCAAATAAACTATTGTCCTTGTTTTCTGTAACAGTTCAATTAAAATGGCTAACTCAGACGAAATTAATAGCCATCCAGTGGAGAACATTGATAACACCCGGATTAATTTGACGGGTGCTGAATTGAAAGCGTTGGTAGACGACGCAGTTACAAAGGCATTGGAACGGCAGTACGAAGAGTATAGTGGGACTCGTAGTAGGACCCTATCTACACAGCCTTCAAAGCCACCGTCCAAGAAGGACGAACCGAAGAAAGATGGTGATCGACACTCCTCAAACCACCACAGTGCTCCATCTCAGCAGGATGTACTAAACCAAGGACCCCGTGACAAGGGTTGCTCTTATAAATATTTCGTTTCCTGCAAACCCCGGGATTTCACTGGGGAGAAAGGAGCCATTGACTGTATGACGTGGCTGGACGAGATGGACACAGTTGTGGATATCAGCGGATGCGCTGAGAGGGATATAGTCAAGTTTGTGTCGCAGTCTTTTAAGGGTGAAGCATTAGCTTGGTGGAGATCATTGATTCAAGCCACCGGGAAAATTCCATTGTACAACATGTCGTGGGATCAATTTTTTTCCCTCATCAGGGAAAATTACTGCCCCCAGCATGAGGTGGAGAAGATAGAGTCTGATTTTCTATCATTGGTGATGACAAACCTTGACTGTCAAGCTTACCTAACGAGCTTCAACACGATGTCCCGGTTGGTTCCGTATCTGGTAACCTCGGAACCAAAAAGAATAGCTCGTTTTATCGGTGGTTTAGCCCCGGAAATCAAGGCAAGCGTGAAGGCATCTCGGCCAGCTACTTTTAGATCTGTAGCTGACATATCCTTGTCCCCCACTTTGGATGCGGTCCGGCAGAGATCGCTGAGGAATAAGGAGGCTGAGAAGAGAAAACGTGAAGATGATAGTTCACGGAGGTCGAACAAGAAGCACTGTGGGAACGGTGACAACAAGAAAGGATCAGAGTCAAGGAAAGAAGGGTATCATTCTGGTGAGAAGCCCAAGTGCAAAATTTGCAAGAAACAGCACTATGGAAAGTGCAGACTCGAGTCAAACTCTCAGACTCAGTCAAAAACCTTTGCTTGTGGAATATGCAAGTCCACGGATCACAAGACCTTGGATTACAAGAAGATGAAAGACGCAACGTGCTACCATTGCAATGAAAAGGGGCACATTAAAACCAACTGCCCTAAATACACCAAGAAGCCTGAAGAGGCCAAGAAGACAAATGCTAGAGTCTTCAGAATGGACGCAAAGGAAGCGGTTCTAGACGACAACGTTATTACAGGTACTTTCCTTGAAAATGATGTCTATGCTAGAGTACTATTTGATTCAGGCGCTGATAAGTCGTTTGTAGATCATAAGTTTTGCAAATTGCTAAATTTACCTGTCAAAACCTTAAGCGTAAACTATGAGGTGGAGTTAGCAGATGGCACACTAGAAACCGTCTCAACTGTGTTAGATGGATGTGTTATATCCATTAAGAACCATTCTTTTCCTCTGTCCCTACTTCCCTTTAAGTTAGCCGGTTTTGACATAGTCTTGGGTATGGACTGGTTATCTCACAACCAGGCCCAAATCGTCTGCAACAGAAAGCAGGTGGTGATTAAGACTTCGTCTGGTGAATCACTTACCATTCCGGGAGACACCCAGTATGGGCTACCTGAGCAAGTGACTATGCTCAAGGCTTCAAAATGTTTAAAGAAGGGTTGTGTCATCTACATGGCACAAGTGATTATTAATGAGCCTAAACCGAAGATAGAAGACATCCCTGTCATTTCTGAATACCCAGAAGTTTTTCCGGAAGAACTACCTGGTTTGCCACCAGATAGGCAAGTGGAATTCAGGATTGACATCATCCCCGGAGCAACACCAGTTGCTAGAGCACCATATAGGTTGGTGCCAATGGAAATGAAGGAATTAAGAACACAACTGGATGAATTGCTAGCTAAAGGTTTCATAAAACCTAGTTCGTCTCCTTGGGGAGCACCAGTCCTTTTTGTCAAGAAGAAGGATGGATCGATGCGTCTGTGCATCGATTATCGTGAACTTAATAAGGTCACGATAAAGAATAGGTATCCATTGCCCAGGATCGACGATTTGTTCGATCAATTGCAAGGGGCAAGTTATTTCTCGAAGATTGACTTGAGGTCAGGCTACCACCAACTGAAGGTTAGGGATGAAGATGTTCACAAAACTGCATTTAGGACTCGTTATGGTCATTACGAGTTCCTAGTGGTGCCTTTTGGGCTCACTAATGCACCGGCCGCGTTCATGGATCTCATGAATCGCGTTTGCAAGCCGTACTTAGATAAATTCGTCATCGTTTTCATCGACGACATTCTCATTTACTCTAAGAACCAAGCTGACCACGAGAAACACCTTCACTGTATTCTTAAGCTTCTACATCACGAGAAACTCTACGCCAAATTTTCCAAGTGTGAGTTTTGGCTACGAGAAGTCCAATTCCTTGGACATGTGGTTAGTGAGCGTGGTATCCAAGTGGATCCCGCTAAGGTTGAAGCAGTTATGAACTGGCAAGAGCCAAAGACGCCTACAGAGATTCGTAGCTTCCTGGGATTGGCAGGATATTACAGGCGTTTCATCGAAAATTTTTCAAGGATTGCTGCACCCTTAACGTCCTTGACTAAGAAGAAGGTAAAGTTCGTTTGGGGCCCTAAGCAGCAAGAGTCCTTTGATATTCTAAAGCAAAAGTTGAGCAACGCCCCAGTACTAACAATGCCAGATGGAATAGAAGAATTAGTGGTTCACTGCGATGCATCGCACACTGGCATGGGGTGTGTGCTTATGCAGAAAGGCAAGGTTATTGCCTATGCTTCAAGACAGTTAAAGGTGCATGAAAAGAATTACACCACCCATGACTTGGAGTTGGGTGTCGTTGTATTCGCACTAAAACTGTGGAGGCATTATTTGTATGGTATCAAATGTGTGATCTATTCTGATCACAAGAGCCTTCAACACCTGTTTAATCAGAAGGATTTAAACATGAGGCAGCGCCGTTGGATGGAGACTTTAAATGATTATGATTGTGAAATCAGATACCATCCCGGCAAGGCGAATGTAGTCGCTGATGCCTTGAGTCGAAAGGAAAGGGTGAAACCCATCCGAATCAATGCCAAGCGCATGGAGATAAAGAACAGTTTGACTGAGAGGTTGTTAGCTGCATAGAAGGAAGCTGTGTTGGAAGCTAACTATCCTAACGAAAAGCTAGGAGTAACTGAGGAGCAGTTAACTCTTAGCAAGGACGGAATTCTAAGACTAAATGGATGAATATGGGTTCCAATTTATGGAGGACTTCGAGATGTCATCCTCCAGGAAGCCCATAGTTCCAAATACTCCGTTCATCCTGGAGCTGATAAGATGTACCAGGATCTAAGGGCAAATTATTGGTGGATAGGCTTGAAAAAGTCTGTAGCTGCCTATGTAGCTAAATGCTTGACATGTGCGCAAGTCAAAGCCGAGCATCAGAAACCGTCAGGTTTGCTACAACAGCCTGAACTTCCTACGTGGAAGTGGGAAATGGTAACTATGGATTTTATCACCAAGTTACCCAAAACAAGGAAAGGAAATGATACAATATGGGTTATAGTTGATAGACTGATTAAGTCAGCACATTTCTTACCCATCAAGGAAACTTATAGCTCCGTCATGTTAGCCCAGTTGTACGTTGATAAGATTGTAGCCTTGCATGGCATACCTGTGTCTATTATCTCTGACATAGATACTAGATACACGTCACATTTTTGGAAGAGTTTCCAACAATCTTTGGGCACACGTTTGAATTTTAGTACGGCTTACCATCCTCAGACAGACGGTCAGAGTGAGCGTACTATTCAAACATTGGAAGACATGCTACGTGCATGTGTAATTGATTTAGGTGGTAGTTGGGATAACCACCTACCCTTGATTGAATTCTCCTACAACAATAGCTACCATACCAGCATCAAGGTTGCGCCTTTTGATATATAAACTTGTATGCAAGGTTTGACATCAGTTTGAGGTGTAGATTAAGAGTTATGCTCGTTAGCGTAAAATGAAAGCTTTATGTTAATTAAACGGCGTAATTAGCGTATAGCCTAGTTAAGCCTACTTTTGATATCAAACTTATTACCCACTGATGTAATATATTATTTTGGGATTTTTAATTAATTTTAGGCTGAACATAACTAATAGTCGTAGGCTTAATCCGGTAATTGTCGGTTTTGCCCTTACGGACCATAAAATGAGTTTTACATATCTAATCAACTCCAAACCTTTTTCTACTGATTAGATATGATAAATAAATTATTTTAAACCTCCTGGAATAATAAAAATATCAGATTTCTATATAGAACCTGGAAACGGCTTCTAATCGCCTAATTAAGCGTTTTTAACGCATAGTATGTACTATAACTATTTTAAACATACAAAGGGTGATACCTACTGATATTTGAGGTAAATTATAATATTTTAACAGTAAGCAAAGGTTGTTAAACTCAGACTTCAGTTTTGAGTTTCTCGGCTTATGTGAAATTACCAAAATGCCCCTACGGTGCATAGTTTGGTTATAATTGATAAATTTCACATATATACTTTACCCTACTGATATAACTTAGCAAATTGATTATCTTTGCTGATTACATCAGACCTGTAACTCAGGATACTACTTAAACTCTTTTATCACCTTATAAATGACCAAACTACCCCTACGGGGCATAGTTTGTGTTTAAATTCATTTCGGACATAATAAATGATATCTTACTGATATCACAACATATTTGAAGCATATTAACTTAGGAAACCTGTAAATGGCTCTCATTATTACCCGTTACGCTTATTACGCGTTCGGTTCGGTTTATGTAACTAGTTTGCATAAATTAGCCGAAACGGGTCAAACCGTATCGGTTTTATCTCAAAATCCAGAATGTGCATGAAATACCCATATTAAACAAGTCTCTGAACTTGTCGGGTCTAAATCACATTCTACCCGGTCTTCGCTTAATCGTGCGTACGAACCGTGTCTTTGAAACTAACCGGTCTAAGCTTAAGCTTAACTAAAGACCCATTAGGATTCTAATAGGTTATTTTAAACATTCGTTCCAGATTAGGAGTACCAGTAAAAGCTACTTGCGTTTGCTTGTTGTGATTTATACTTTGCTCAGGTAAATACTTTTAACTTATTTTCCCTATACGGGCTTGGGTTACGGTATATAGAATACCGCTTGATCGGGCATCAAATCTTCCATCGTTGGGTGGTTAATTGAATAATTTGATCGGCTCGTTTAAACAGTCTTGTTACTTAAAGTCTTTGGGGGGTTAATGACCATGTCCCGGATATCCTTGGCATCATTTTACGAAATGGCCACGACTTAAGCGCGGGGTGTAGGCGTACACCCGTCAGTGCACAAAAGAATAATGTGGTGTGTCCATTGATCTTTAACCCGGACATGATCTGGGCTACTGAACGCACAAGGAACATGTAATTCGTTCACAAGATTATATATTTAAATAATTCTCTCAAGTTAAATAAAATGTTTATGCCACGTGCATGCAAATCAATTTTCAATCATTTTCTAAAATGAGTCAGTTGATTGTATTTACCAGTGTAAACTGACGTATTTTCCCAAAAAGATTAAATGCAGGTACTAAGCGTAATTGGTTGGGATTTCTCCTTAGCATCACTAGAAGTCTCGCAAGCTTAAGATGCCTAAAGTCTGTTGAACTATTGTTTCCGTTTTGTTTCCGATCCGTCTGTGGATAAACTTCCGAATATTGTGACATTTGATATTACAATATTAAATTCGGTTGTATTATATCTTTTAAATTGCTTTCGCTGTGCATATTAAATATTGTGTTGTTTGACTATTATGTTGCCAACCACGTCACGATACTCCCCTACCGGGCCCTCCGGTGACACGTGGAAATCGGGGTGTGACAGTTGATCAAGGATTGGCAGTTGTGGCTGGGGTGCTATTATTTGCTCCAGATTTGGGTCAGCTGCAGTAGTGGCTAGGATGTGAATATTGGTTATACCCCTATTTATCATATCCTGGGCATAGGCATCTGTCTCTCTCTTGGCTGCTGCTAGTACCCTCTGTTCTTGTAACTTTTTCATACGTTTCCTACGCTCGTGTGCCCCTCGACTGAACCATCCCCTCTTTTTTCTGAGGAAATGGCTCCTCTGACTGAGCCTTAAACACAAAGATTCCTTCTTCCGTATCAGCAGAGTACCCTAAGAGGGCAGGCTGAGAAGAGGAGGTGTCTTCGCTTCTAGGTGAACCAGACAAATGACGATACGCGTCAAATGGTCCTTGGTCGCTCATACTGTAAACTAACAAATAGTCAAATAACACATAACAATAAAATACAATTATGCACTTATCCTCGTAATTTATTTCCTAACAATTCACATTTTGATGTCAGCAGAACACCTCTGTGGCTAATCAGTGGCTAAGCTCTGATATCACCTTCTGTCACAACCCCCGATCCCAAATCCCTGGGAACGGGCGGCCGCGAGCCAGTTTCGGTGGTATCATGTATTGTCTAATTTGGCAGCGGAAATTTTCATCAGGACCGTAGTTAGGAAATATTTGATCAGAATAAAATACCACATTTTCATTTAAACAAATGGGATAAAACCCAAGTTCATAGTACACACTTTTTCATAGGAATACATCCTATTTTATTTAAATTAAAACGCCTTCTTTATTTAGGTAACTTTTATAGCCACTTTTCCAAGCCTTCAGTGCTGTCCAACTGGCTTCTATTTGGCTTTCACATTTTGTTACCTGAAACGCGTTTTAAAAACATTTTTCAGTGGGAAATACTGGTGAGTGAATCCCAGTTTAATCAAGAAATATTAATTTAATTTAAACTTAACAGTATTGAGAGCGATTACAGTGTTTATATCTATCCAATTACTCCATTAGTACTGTCAAACCTGACTTGTGGGTCATATTACACATTGGCTAACTCATTGTCCAATGGTAACGTATTGTCATCCCGACTTACTACTCACAGTGTAGTAAATTTTGTATACAAAACCCCAACATACCGGCAATAATTGTAGAATTACAAAGACTCAATCACTGCTAAATTGCATTGTAAAATAGTTAAGGTTTTTTAAAAACTGTTAACAAAAAGGAGATTACTCACATTGCTGTCTTAGATTTTTCGTAAGGGTTTCCTGGTGACAATCTATAATTTCCACAAATGCACACGCGTTAGTATAATAACCCATTTTAACATTAGTAATACCCTCCCCGAGACGGCATTCCAACGACCACGTCGGGCAGAACCACGACAGCCGTTACGGAACCCTAGATCAATCGGGCAGCGTATCTAATACGTATCCAGGGGTTATAATACTTACAACGGAGCAGAACTTTGCTAATTAGGGGGATATAATACCCGCGTATTACTTCTACTACTTCAGAATTCGTTTAGAAAGAAAAGATGTGAGCGACGGAAATGAGATCCCGAGGCCTCCTTATATAGTTGCTGAATCTGGTCCTCTCGCGGCCCGCGTAAGAGTAGGCAAGGCCTTACGCGGCCCGCGTCAACATCTGGTCAACGTATAGCTGATCCGGGTCACTACCTAGCTTCGCCACGATGATGACACGTGTCATCACCGGGCTGTGCCACCATTTCACCTCGTCGCGGCCCGCGTCAACTAAGGGGGTGCCTTACGTGGCCCACCTTAACTTACAATTTCTTGTTTGTAATTTATTTTTAATGCTATATTGTATTTCGGGCTCGGTTTTCACATACGGGGTGTATTTAAAGACATATTGGGATATTTTAAAATATATTAGGGTGTCGGAAAAATTATGAGGGTGTCCGTTTATTGAGGATTGTTACAACTGGTGAGTGAATCCCAGTTTAATCAAGAAGAGTTTTATCCTTTAACAGTATTGAGAGCGATTACAATGTTTATATCTACACAATTACTCATTCAGTATTGTCAATCCTGACTGGTGGGTCATATTACACATTAGCTAACCATTTGTCCAATGGTAACGTGTTCCACATTTTGTATACAAAACCCGAACATACCGGCAGTAATTGAAGAATTACAAAGACTCAATCACTGCTAATTATAATTTAAAATAATTAAGGTTTTGTAAAACAGTTTGCAAAAAAATGAGATTACTCACATTACTGTCTTAGGGTTTTCCTTAAGGATTTCCTGGTGATTATCTATTAATTACACAAATGCACACGCGTTAGTATAATAACCCAATATTTACATTAGTAATACCCTCCCCGAGACGGCATTCCAATGACTACGTCGGGCGAAACCACGACAGCCGTTACGGAACCCTAGATCAATCGGGCAGTGTATCTAATACGTAACCGGGGGTTATGATATTTACAACGAGGCACAACTTCGTTATTTAGGGGGTATTATGCCCGAATAGAGCTTATACTATGCAGAAATTCGAGAGAGAAACTGTGTGTGAGCGTCGGAAAATGAAAGCTGATACTCCCAATTTATAGGGCCTGATTCGGACTCCCTCGCGGCCCGCGAAGAACACACAAGGGGCCGTCGCGCCCCGCGAGCTAGGTCAGGTAGGCCCTAGGGTTGGCCAGTCACCGGTGTAGGCTCGACCCGTGTTTGACAAGTGGCAGCACCGGGCTGCGCCTCATGTCCACTCGCTCGCGGCCCGCGTAAGACCAGGGCTAGGTCTTCGCGGCCCGCCAGAGACTCAAAAACTTGATTTTTAATTAATTTTATTAAAATAAAGGTATTAGGTGCCTATTTTCGTATACGAGGTGTGTTTTAGGACATACAGGGATATTTTAAACATATTAGGGGTGTCGGAAATATTTAGGTGTGTTTGACAAGTGGCAGCACCGGGCTGCGCCTCATGTCCACTCGCTCGCGGCCCGCGTAAGACCAGGGCTAGGTCTTCGCGGCCCGCCAGAGACTCAAAAACTTGATTTTTAATTAATTTTATTAAAATAAAGGTATTAGGTGCATATTTTCGTATACGAGGTGTGTTTTAGGACATACAGGGATATTTTAAACATATTAGGGGTGTCGGAAATATTTAGGAGGGTTGTTATATGAATAAATCAATTTATTGTCTAAGACTTATTCCTAGACTTGTATTCATCCTAATTTAACCATAACATCCATCAATTCATCACTAATTTATGTTTTAAGAATTCAAGAATCATCAAAACATCTTCACATATCAAAACTAAGCATACCTTTCGATCCCCTAATGTTAGTGATCAAGATTCTAGCTTAAGATTGACCCCTGATTGAATTCTTCAGTGATTTTTGAAGAGATTTAGATGAATTTCGGGTTTTTGAATGTGAGCTCTGTTTTCTTTGTCTGGGTTCGATCGACCAGGGGAATACACACACTAGGTGTGATTTAATCTTATCCAATTTTAATGAAAACAACTTTCAAAAATATCCAAGATAGTCCCCCTATTTTATAAGTTATGAAAAGAATTAGAATCCTTTAATTCTTATGTTTCTAAGACAAGATTTAACTAGGTTAATTATTCCTAGTTTTAAATGTCTCTATTTTATTTTCAATACATATATGTATAATTTAATATTTTTAGGGGTGTTACAATAAGGTTAAAAGATTATCTATGTTGACTATTTCTAATTTCTATATTTTATATTTTGAATTTTAAACTTTGTAGTTGTGTGTATGACTATTTTTTAGTTGTGGTTGTTTTATTTTGCATTGAAACTTTCTTTTATTTACATATCGTTTGGTTTAAATTAGTTGTTGACTTAATGTTCGGAAGTTGGAACACAAACATGAATTATAAATATAATTTAGGAAAAAATGTACTAAGGAACAATTCTGTTAAATTTGATTAAAATTGGTTTGTTTGGTTTTTAACCGAATCCAAACCGAATTGAATTTGGTTTGGTTTGGATTTGGTTTGTATATTCCTAATTTGGTTTGGCTTGGATTTGGTTTGGGGTATAAAATTTTGAAAAGCTGAATAAACCAAACCATATAAACCAAATAAATAGTAGACCGAACCGATGAACACCCCTACAATTAGTTAAATGAACGAACACGAACAGATGTCTCGTTCGTTCAATTGTGTTCGTGAACGTTTGTTCATGTTCGCTTATTTATGTTGTTCAATAAAGATTTTTGTATATTTATTTATTTTATCTAAACTTTTCATATATTCTTTAACTCTTATTTATTTTATTATCCTAACAAATAGAATATGAAACCTCATTTCCATCATGTTTATGCACCATTTCCCTTTTCTTCTCATTATTCATATCAATGAATACTATGGACATTTGTTAAACAATTAGGGCTTTACCAAAAATAAAGTTTCAACACTTCTCCCCCTACCATCGACTTCTAGCCTCTGCCAATTTAGTTAGTGTTTGTTTGTGTTTGTGAACCGTTCGTGAACACGTTCATTTCCTTAATATTATCGTATATAATCTTTATCTTTATAGCCTCTGCCGATTTAGTTAGTGTTTGTTTGTGTTTGTGAACCGTTCGTTAACACGTTCATTTCCTTAATATTATCGTATATAATCTTTATCTGTATTTTATTTTTTTGCTTATACGTTATTTTTAAATATTTATTTTATTAACTATTTCTTTTATTTTTTGCGCTTATTGATAATAACTACTTAATATTGTATTGATCCAACCACATGTAACACACACGTTTCTGACCTTTTAATAAATAAAAATAAGTAAAATGTTATAACTTGTGTAATACACATGTTTATAACCTAATAATAAATAAATAAATAAATAAACAAAGTAAAATGTTATAATATGTAAATAGTATATCAAAATTCATTTTTTCAAAAAAAAATGTATATTGACGACTATGTGTATTAACTTATTACATTATATTTATTTAAGTTGTGTTATACACATGTTTATTCAACTCATGCAATACACGAGTTTTAAAGATGTAACTTTTTTTTACTTAGTATATGACAATATATTTAATCAGCACGTGTAATAAACGGGGGTTATAACTTAGTATATAGGCCTGTAAACGAACCGAACGTTCATGAACTGTTCGTGAACTTGTTCGGTGGGAAGTTTGTTTATGTTCATTTATTTAATAAAGAGTAAATTACAAGTTTTGTCCTTTATGTATGTCCCAAATTGCAGGCGATGTCCTTTGTCTTTAAAATTGATGAGTTTTGTCCTTAATGTTTGCAAATCTTGCACGTTATGTCCTTTAGGCCAAACCCAGTTAAAATTTTATGTTAAGTAAGGATATTTTTGTAATTTTAGTAGGTAGATGAGGTTTCTTTTGTAATTCTATATTCATTTAATTATAAAACATAATTAAACTCAAAACCCTCTCACTCTTTAGTCTCTCTGTCCTCACTTTCTCCTTTATCTCTCTGTCTCTCACTCTGTATCATCATCCACCATAGACCATCACACCAACCATGTGCCACCACCACCACCTCCCGCGACCCGCCCCTCTCTCCCTTTTTGCCACCTATTTTAGCTCTTACACACTTTCACAGTCAAACACACCTTCTTTCTCCCTCTCTCTCATAACGTATATGGTTGCAGTTACCGGATCTGTACCGGAAACGATGTCGTTGGTGAGAGTCAAGGTGAGGAACGAGTACGGATTAGGGATGCCGGCGTCGCTTGAGAAGCTCCAATGCGGTGCTTGACGAACGGAATCTTTCTCCCTCTCTCTCATCAAATAGAGAAGATCCGAAGGCGGTGCTTGACGGCGTCGCCGGACTCGTCGGAATCCTCCGTTAGACAATCAGTCAGTGTAAACAGGATCAATCAAATCAAACCCTAGATTTTCTTCATCTTTCAATTCTCAAATTGTTCAATCCTAACCGTCGATTGCAGGTCAGTTTTCATCAATCTGTAATAAACATTCGTTAATTTTGCTATTTGTCACGTTAATTTCATGTGGTTTTGACTAAACTTATGTCGATTTTGACTTTGTTATGGCCGTAGTTGGTTAATTTGTTCGGATCTCTGTGTTTTTTTGGTGTGTATTTGATGTGAATTTGATGATGATTGTGGATATTATTGACTGATTACAGATCATTGGTTAGTGAGGCTTCGGATCAGAATTTGGATTAGAATTTGGGGTTCAGTGTCGAAATGAAGAGGTGACTAAAGCTGTTGTTGTGTAAATGATTCCGGCGATGCCGATGCAGGGTTGTTGCTGGGTTTTTAGTTGTTAGGGGAAGCAGCCAGGCAGGGTGGTGGTGATGGTGAAATTACACAATAGTCCCAATCTATATATTAGTTACACAATAGCCCCTTGAATGGTGAAATTACAATAGTACCCTCATGTGCATTGCACATGATCAGTTTTAACCAAAAAATCTAACTGGGTTTGGCCTAAAGGACATAACGTGCAAGATTTGCAAACATTAAGGACAAAACTCATCAATTTTAAAGACAAAGGACAGCGCCTGCAATTTGGGACATACATAAAGGACAAAACTTGTAATTTACTCTTTAATAAACGAACGAACATGAACACACGTGTTGTTCGTTAACGTTTGTCCATTTGTGTTTGTTCGTTTATATTTTAACAAATACAAATGGAGTTGTATGTATACAAATATAAACATAAAATATGTTTTCTAACTACTTATATAGATATAACTAATTGATAATTGGGCTTTCCTGTAATAAAAAAACGTGTTTTCTAATAGAACTTATCGTAATCAATCAATAATTTATATAAAAAAACTGCTTTTTGTCCGTTTATGGTTGGTCATTTATGTTCATTTGTATTGTTTTATAATTTGTTAATTTATGTTCGTTTAAGTTTATTTGTTTATGTTCATTTATGTTCGTGAGCTGTTCGTTTAAGTTTTAAACGAACAAACATAAACGAACACGAACACAAAAATGTGTTCGATTATATGTTCGCGTTCGGTTAATGTTAAACGAACAAACACGAGCATGCCCCTGTTCGTATACGTTTGGTTTGTTTACAAGTCTACTAGTATATATATATGTATACACATGTATGGTAAAAAAAACCATCTAAATTTGAAACCGAATTTATTCGAGTTTGAGTTTTAAATATGAATCGAATCGAATTTCAGTCTGAGCACAAAATTCAAATAGAATATTAAATCTAAATTGAATTTGAATTGCATATAAATGCAAGTAAAAATATAAAAAATCGAAAAATGCAACTCGATTAATTTAAAAATTAGTTATCCATTACATAACTCTAGGGCTGTTTAAATTGCTCGGCGCTCGACGCTCGTTCGATGCTCGCTCGGAAAATGCTCAGAATTTGCTCGTTCGATTCAGCTCGATTAAAAAAATGTTCGGTTCGGATCGGTTCGGTTTGTAAACGAACCGAGCACGAGCAAAGGTCTGCTCAGTTCGGTTCGGTTCGGTTGGCTCGATTTATTTTTTAATATATATATATATTTGTGTTTGTGTGTGTATCATTTTTTAATGAAATGACTAGAGACCAACATTAACAATGTTTGGTACAAGATCCAAATAGAGCTCATTTAAGTAAATTGAATTGAAATCGAATACCAATAGTCCATTATCCAATACTTAAATGTCCATTTGAGTAATTGAGTCAAAATTTCAAATACTAAAATGTGAAGTGTCGATCAATACTCAAGTCTCAACCTGCCATTTAATTCAGAAGTGCAAGACCCTAATCAAAACCCCCCATTGGCCACCGTTATTCGATTTCTCCATCTCCATTTGCCAAGACGCCAGCTCGTCAAGGTTTTGCTTCAATCGATTCATTCAATTTCAAACTTCCGATAGAACAAGGGTATGTTTCAATCGGTCGATGATTTATCTTCCCGCTTAGTTAATCTCGGAAGAACCTAGTTGAGTGTTTTTGTATTCCTTGTTATTTATTAAATTTTTACTTATGTTCTGTTGGACGAAACACCAGAGACGAAAACTACACTTTATTCTAATAACTAGCACTTCCATCGTCACTTTCCTTATTTATTCTGCGACGCTCGATACTCGCTCGACGTTCGTTCGAAAAATGCTCGGCTCGAAAGACGCTCGCTCGACTTTGGCTCGGTTGAAAAAACGCTCGGTTCGGTTCGGATCGGTTTGTAAACGAACCGAGCACGAGCAAAGGTCAGATCGGTTCGGTTCGGCTCGTGAACAGACCTACATAACTCGTTAAACACTTGTGTTGATTGTAATATGTTAGATTCTATATTTATTTATTTTTAAATTAGTTACAAGTCGTTTATAAAAGTAAAGAATTTAGTCTCTTCACAACTCGAAGGTTCTACTAGTTAATAATTTTATATTATTAAAAGCAATAATATCGTAAAAAGAAGATGATCTATATCCACATGATCCATGTGTCATGTGAGAAGTAGGATTTATAAGAATCTTACAAATTATTTGTCGTCTAATTTGTTTTTTTCTGTAAAATCTTCAAATCTCGCAGAGGTAAGGCTCCCTATTGCTTAATTTCCGTTCTATTGTTGTCAATTTTGCATAAAATTACGTAATTATTCACTTTAATTCATAAATTGCAGAAAAAAAAAATTAGGGTTTCATCAAATTAGAAAAAAAATGCATAGACTGTTGATTGGGTTACAAACTAGCATGAACACAATGCAAGAAGAGATTATTAGTGCAGTAGTACCCTTATTAAAGCTGTTATCACTCACTGTTATTGGATTAATACTTGCTCACCACAAAACACAAATAATCCCCAAAGCCACATTTAAGTTGTTAAGCAAGCTAGTATTTGCTCTGTTTTTACCCTGCCTTATATTCATCGATTTAGGCCGATCGATTACGCTGCGTAATCTTTTTCTCTGGTGGTTTGTTCCTGTGAATGTGGTAGTTAGTATGCTGTTAGGGTTCTTGTTGGGTGTTGTGGTTGTGTTGTTGTGTCGGCCGCCACCGCAGTTTAGGAGGTTTACGATCGTTATGACCGCGTGTGGGAACACGGGGAATCTTCCGATTGCGATATTGGGCTCGCTTTGTCATAGTGAGGATAATCCGTTTGGGCCGAATTGTCACCAACGAGGCGTTGCGTATGTGTCGATCGCGCAGTGGATATCGGTTGTTCTTGTGTATACTCTTGTTTATCATATGATGGAGCCTCCGGTTGAGTATTACGAGATTGTTGAAGAAGAAAATGTTGAAAGTTGTGGCGGTGGAGGTGGTGGTGGTTTCGGGCCTTTGGTTGTTGAAGCCGAATGGCCGCCTGGTGTTGAGGAGACCGAAATTTCAACGAAACCGTTTGAAGATTATTCGCGTAATGAAAATGACGAAGAAATACAAGCGATTGAAAACAGAACGGAACCCATAAGTTCGAAAATGGTTAAGAAGGTTAGACTTGTTGCGGAAAAGACTCCGATCAAGAACATTTTTCAGCCTCCAACAATAGCGTCTCTGCTAGCTATAATCATCGGCTCGATCCCTCATGCGAAGTCTTTTGTTTTCGGACTTGACGCACCGCTTAGTTTCATAACCGACAGTTTGGAGATCTTGGGTGGGGCCATGGTGCCTTCGGTTATGCTTGTGTTGGGGGGTATGCTTGCTGAGGGACCGTACGTGTCAAAACTTGGACTCAAAACAACGGTTGGTGTGATTGTGGCTAGATTGTTGGTGCTTCCGGTATTTGGAATCGGAGTTGTTGGTTTGGCTGATAAGATGCATCTTCTTATTGCCGATGATGCGATGTATAGATACGTGCTTTTGTTACAGTATGCAACCCCGAGTGCGATTCTTTTGGGAGCTGTTGCGAGAATGAGAGGTTATGCTGTTAGTGAAGCCTCTGCGCTTTTGTTTTGGCAACATGTGTTTGCACTCTTTTCACTTTCGTTTTACATATTCGCCTACTCTAAACTGGTATCGGTTGTATAAAGCGCGTTTTGGATTTTGTAAGAGGCCTTTAAATCTTGTGAAAGACGGCGAAAAAGATAGCATGATGATTCAACATTGGGAACCATATAAATTAAACAGCATATCCGAACTGTTGGATGATGGCCAGAGCTACTTAAGCAACAATCTCGATGATGTTTTCAGAGCTTTGTAGAACGCGGTTGAAGATTCTGGGCTTCGTTCAACTGGTATTATCTTTACTACTATGATGATTTTAGACGCTATGCTTCATGATACGATCCATTCTTGAAAATTTGTTGTTTGCATATTTTTGTTAATACGCTGCATATAAATGATCATATTTGTGAGTGAAAATCGAACATTACATTTTTTTTTAAAATGGATGATTTTGCAATAGATATGTCAATGAAAGGAGCATGGTCAACGTTTGACTATAGATGTATACTATTGGTTTGTTGATGTATTATTATAGATAAATGAACCTAATTACGTTTTGCTATCGGTATACAACTATACACTACTGAGAGGAGTGTGATATCAGTTAACAGAAAAATGATTAAAAACTAATTTGCTACTTGGTAAAGCATGAATCATGACAGTCCAAATAAAGATATTATAGTATAAGTCATGACAGTTCAGTTAATGAGAACTATAGCATGAATCATGACAGTGCATTGCTACTTCGTATATCATGTGATTTTTTTATGATTTATATTTTTTCTTTCACTAAATCATAATTGGTGTGTAATAACCATAAAAACACAATGTTAAGCTGATCAGATCTTCGGCAGCGATCCAATTGGATACTTGAACCCACTTGTCCACTGGTCATCTGCAGAGAAAGTGTTTTCTCTATGACCAGCCTATGCCGTGAGAATAAAACACGGTCTTTTAGTAGAATAATCCCGCAAGCAATGGCGAAGCTTGAGATTTCCGGCCGAGGGGACGGAAGTCACCGGACCTAAAAATTTCTATAAAATCGGGGTGTTGAAAACGTATATACCAAAAAATTTCTATACGAAATCTACATACTCTCCACTGCTGAACGAAAACTTCGGGGGGTCGGCCGCCCCCTCCCGCCCCTTAAAAGCTTCGTCCATGCCCGCAAGGGTAAAGTGTGTTGGTGTGTATGAATTGAATGCTGGGTTGTTGAGTTTGTAAGAAGTAATGCCCTCTCACCGAGAGAGGGGTATACATACCCCTGTGATGTTTTTAGACTGTTGTCAGTAACTGTTATATATTTTGTCCTGCTAGAGTGGTGTTCGGAGTTACTTTGTCCCCAGCCAAAGGCTGGGCTGGTGATAGTTGCCCATGCGTTGACGCCTGGGTTATTGAATGTATGTCAGCATACTCGATGCCTTGTACGTGCTTTGGCTAACTTGGTTACCCCATCATCCCCCCTAGTCCAGTCCATGACGTCAAGTTATGGGTCACACTAAATATCAAGTTTGGTCGTATATCTACCCGTATGTTTTGTGGGTCAACTGGATTATTTTTGTCTTGTCACATCGAGAGTGAAATGATTTGGGTAGATGACTGCGTGGATTGTCAAGTATATTTCTCGTTCCATCAAGACACGTTTGGTATTATGTTAGGATGCGTCGCAATTTTTGATCCAGCGTTTCTTTGAATCTATACGTATAAGTAATTGTTCTCTCCTACATCCAAGCCCTGAATTTGAAAATTTTGAGATATTTTTGTTGTCTTTTTTTCAATTATCTGTAACTATGTGTTCCCCTCTCTCTTTGCTTCTTTATCTGTCATGTCCTGTGTCAGAGTGAGTCTCTCTGGAATTAGCATCTCTATCCTCTACGATAGAGGTAACGTTTGCTTATATCTTACTCTTTCTATATCTTACCAATAGTTTTGCTATGAGTGGGATTTTACTTGGTATGGTTGTAGTATCTGTCATGTCTTGCATCCGAATGGCATCCAGATTTAACATGGGAGAAGCACTGAAGCAAGTTCCGTTTTGTCGGAAAAGACCATATGGGAGTTTGTCGATAGTTGTTATGGTGTAGATTGTAGTCTTCCTCCCATCTTACCTATATTCATATGTTATCGCGAATGTCTTGAGGCTCCGTTTCATTAACGAGGATATGACCGACCCGATTAGGCATATATATTATCACTCTTCTATACCTCTAGAGCATCTCTACAAAGTCAAAACCTCAAAAGGGCATGTAGATAACATGATATGCACTTTCAAATGTTGTCAAAGTGGCCTAGTTAGACTTGTGTTTACCTTGTTGGGACCATGAAGTTGAACTAGTTTGGTTAGTCAAAATGCACGTGTCAAATAAAATCTTAGGTTTATTATAAATCTTACTAAAAACATGTTATATTTTGGTTCATCTCGTCTACTTGGTTCCTTTTTCTTCTTGGTCAAACTTTTGAAAGAATGGTCAAAGTCAAATAAACCATATGAATTTTCAGCTTATCCCTATGGGCTATGGCTTATTCATCTTTCTTATCTCCGAAATTCTTCTTTTATTAAAAGATTATATAATTATATATACACGTTTTTTTAATTTGACAATTATTTAACATAGCATTCATAAGTATAAATAGTAAATAAATAAATTGGACCTGATAGTTTTTAGAGAAAATTACGAAAATAGCCAAGAAAAAGGTTGACTTACCAAAATAGCCACCTCATGCGTCCTTGGATCAGGGCATCACTGATTACGAGAGAGCTTATGCGTCTGCAGGGCTCATTCATGCGTCCGCCAATGTAGAAGTGACCAGTGGCGGAGCTAGACTTTAACACCAGGGGTATCCCAAAAAAAAAAAAAAATTACGGTGTATTCATAAAAAATCCTTTATAGGGGTATCCTCGTATTTTTTTAGGGGTATCCTTTATATAAAATCGAAAAAAAAGCAAAAAATTAACACTGCGAAACACTGCGAACACGACTTTGAGCCGTAGCCCGTGCTACGGCTGCCACAATGCTGTCTCCGCCCCTGGAAGTGACACGTGTCTCAATGACATCATGCGTCCCATGCGTCCATGACTCATCCCATGCGTCCTTGACTCATCCCATCATCCCATGCGTCCTTGACTCATCCCATCATCCCATGCGTCCGTGACTCATCCCATGCATTACTGACTCATCCCATGCGTCCGTGACTCATCCCATGCGTCCGTGACTCATCCCATGCCTCCCATTTTCGTACTTGCTGCTTCATCCATACACGCATCCATATAAAGAATGGCAGACGCATAAGATGTGGGATGCCCCTCTCCAAGGACTCATGAGATGGCTATTTTGGTAAGTCAACCTTTTTCTTGGCTATTTTGGTAATTTTCTCTAGTTTTTAACTACTATTTTTATTAGGGGTGAAGAGAAGATTGGAATAGCAGAATTGAGAAATTGATAGCTGATTTATGATTTTTTAGTGATATGTCAAATAGGAATTATATTTTTTTATAATTGACATATTGGTTATTGCATCATAAAAGAAAAAAAAATTTGTTAGTGTTTACTTAAAATATAATTAGATTTATGAATAATTAGTTTGAATTCCTAGTCCAAGGTTAGTCCAAGGTCAGAAGTAAATGGATGATTGACCAAATTACCCAAACTATATATAACTGAATTAACTGAAATGTTATGTCATTATAATGTTAAAACCGAAAAATCAGTTATAAGTCTGGGTTTAGGCCATAACCCAACCTAGCCATAGAATGGAAATAGACAAATAGTTATATGTATAAATTTGGATGCCCAAAAAAATAACGTAATTTAGAACACAATACTATCATAGATTTTAGAACATAATGGTATCAGCGCCTTTAAAAATAATCGTTTAAGAGAAAGAAAGTGACCGCCCAAACGCCAATTTAATCAAACAAACAAACCTGATCACCCCTAAGGCTTGCTCAATTGAACCTGATACTCTAGATCGATCGCTCGATGCCCCTGTGGCTTGATCGAGATTATATTATTGATCTAGTTGATTGTCCCAGATCGATTGATGACCCCCTCCTATCGCCCTAATCGCCAAATCCAATGCTAAAGATTCTTAATTTGCCACTACGTATTTAGATACTTTTAAATGGGTTTAAAAGTTTAATTTGTAGTTGGGTTAGAGATACTTTTAAATGGTTTAAAAGTTTAATTTGTAGTTTGGTTCGATGGCAATTGGAAAATGCAAAATGGGTTTGGATGTGCTAAAACTAAAAAGGCTATTGGCTTTGCATAATTGAGTACGAAAAATTACTAAGTTTTTTCTTTTATCTTTATACCACTTTTCAGGTGGTGTCCTTTTTAACGAATGTTGACAGGCGTTGTCCTTTACTAGGTATTTTGTTGCAAGTTTAGTCCTTTATACCCAACCCAGTTAAAAAAAACCCTGTTAATTGTTGACAGGCGGTGTCCTTTACTAGGTATTTTGTTGCAAATTTAGTCGTTTACTAGGTATTTTGTTGCAAGTTTAGTCCTTTACACCCAACAATTAACAGGGCTTTTTAACTGGGTTTGGTGTAAAGGACTAAACTTGCAATAAAATACTTAGTAAAGGACACCGCCTGTCAACATTCATTAAAAATGACACCGCCTGAAAAGTGGTATAAAGATAAAGGACAAAACTTGTAATTTTTCCTTATTTTTTTTTAAGGTTATTAGGTTTTAAACTCTATATTTAAAAAAAAAAAGATAACTTTATATATAAAATATGGGTTTAAATTATTCAAGTATTCAACAAAGGTTCCTAAAAATAAGAAGTATAAGAAGGCATTATAGAGTGACAAGTGTTCAAGAACCTAAAACCTAAACAAACTACACCACCACCCAAAACCTAAACACCCACCCACACCCCACCCCCCCCCCCCCTTCCAAAAAAAAAAAAAAACTAAAAGAAACCTAAACACCCCCCAACCCCACACACACACAAAACCAAACTAAGTGCTAAAAACTAAACCATAAAGTTAAACCACACAACTAAATGCTAAAAAAATCTAAAAGACAGTTTTTTAATAATTTTTACAATAATCGCTAATTTTCGTCAAAAAAAAATTGGGTGTGTGGGTGGGCGTAGGAGTTTAGGTTTTTGGGTGGTGGTGGGTGTTTAGGTTTTTTTTTTTTTTTTTTTTTTTTTTTTGTAGTAGGTTTTTTTATGAGCTTTTGTACAATTATTATTTTTAAAAGCCTTTGTGTTTAATTCTAAACCTATAAAATATATATTAAAAAATCACAAAAAATTGGGTCTCATAAATATTGGACTAAACCTCGTGCATCCCTCCAAAGCACCGTGTGTATAAAACCGAGTAAAGCATGCCTTTTTTACTTCTTTTAAATATTTTATTAATAATTAATATTTATGCTAAATATATACACTACTCTTATAAGACCATGTGTAGTGGTTAACACCCTATCACCCTTGGGCGTTTTGCAACATATGGCAGCCCAGTCAGCAATGAGGCATTATGGGGCGTTTTCTAAAATGAGTGTAGTGGGGATTGTGAGGCATTATGTTTGTAATAAACTTAAATAAAAAAACATTAAAAAATCTTATTGGACAAAACAACTAAGCTGAATGTGATTGGTAAATTGATTCCCCCATAACCCCATTTGGCGTTGATCGCGAAGGAGCAACGTAGCTGGCAAAGTCCTCACGTAGTCCCCCATACTCCAGCCACAACAACGACCGGCAACGAGTTCGAGTGAGGGCCCGCGCAACGGATAGGGTTTCACGGGAATCAGGGGCGGACCTATTAACAAACATCGGGTTCCCAGGAACCCATTCGGTTTTTTATTTTTAGTGCAAATATATATAACAAACTGAAAAGGAACCCATAAGTAAAATATAAAGGGAATCCATAAAGAAAAAAGCTTAGGTGCTCCACTGGTTAATCCGCGTCATTCTTCCCTATACACCCCGGTTTGAATCCCGTATGAGGCAAATCTTAATCTTTTTGTTCCGTTTTTATTATTTCTATTTATACTTTTTTCTTTAATGTAAAACACATTTAGGGTTACAACAAAACAAACCCATAACAAAAAAACAACAGCAGACTAGCAGACTAAGGAACAAGTGAACGAACAACAGTCATCAGCGACCACCTCCGCTCGCTCCGGCCGTCCTCCTCCACTCTAGCCGACAGCCTTCCTCCTCCGGCAGTTCTTCACAGGTGTGTTAAAGTTAAATTGTTTGACTTATTTCTGATAGTGTTTGAAGGTGAATGTTTTGAATTGTAGTTTGTGATTAGATTTGTTGTTGTTGAATTTGGAGTTTGTTATAGTTGAAAAACTAAGTTGTTTGGGAGATAAGTGATAGAATTGAATTTGAATTTTTGGGTGTAAACATATGGTTTGCTGCAAAAATGATTTTTGGGTGCTGGTAGAAAGGAAGACCAAATACATGTTTTTAAGTTGAGAAACTTGTTTTTCGATGATTGAAGCCAACTAATATATGTTTTTAAGTTATGTTTGGGATTGCTTATTTAGTTAGTTAAACCGCTTATGCTTGTGTTTATAATTAGAAGTAGTAGAGCGGAAGCAGATAATCAACTTATTGAAAGCAACTTATTTCACATTTAGATAGACCATGAATGTATTGTTTGTGCTAACAATCCCAAACTGGTATTTGAAAACTTGTTTTTACCTAAAAATAACATGATCAATTTTCTTCATCAAAGTGTTTTTAGAAAAAAATGCAACTACAAGCAAATAGTGTTGGGGTGGGTATCGCGTCTGTTCTAAACTAGATGTTACCTGCTGTGCAAATACCCCCAAAACACTGTTGAACCGAACAAAACAGCAAACTACAGCGCTGAATAATGTTGTTATCCTTGTGTTATTGAAGTGCTTGAATATATAGAAACTTCGGCATGGGAACCAATTCACTTTTATTATGTGATGAACCTTACCCGATCCAAACTGTCGAACCGACCCGAAATTTTTTATGTCTAGTCATATGAAATTGGAGTATCTAAAAAAGTGAACCCAATGAAAAAAATTCCTGGATCCGCCACTGCACGGGATCAACAAGTAATGAAGGTGGTAGCTACGATTTTGAGACACGGCGACAACTTTGAGAAAGCATCTCGCCTTCTAGCTCTGCTCGTCGCTTTTTGGTTGCCGGGAATGTAACGCACTGCATCGCCAATGTCCAGGTGACTTTATGTTGGTTATTATTTCGTCTTTCTGACTTTATGTGGAGATTTAGGGTTGTAATTAGATTTCGTTGAGAATTAGAATTGGGTTATTTGGTTTTCTTGAAGTTCATCCATGAATGTTGTGAATAAAAATGTGTGGTTGTATACAGTCGAAGATGAGTAGATTACTAGATGATGTGTAATGATGTTTGTTTTTGTGTGCCTGAGGGAGTTTACTGCGATTGGATTGGATATTCAAGTTTCGGTTATTTGGTTTTCTTGCAGTTTATCCGTGAATGTACTCGCAAATGTTGATGAACTAATCAAGGACAAGTTTGAAACGGAGAAGCAGAGTAAACCTAAGGAGACTGAAGAGCAGGATGTAATCAAGTAGCAGGTTCTTGCTTTTTTTAATATTTTTTTTTTATCATCACCATGTAGAGTAAATGGAAGTTACTAATGACTATGCATTGGTTGGTTGCAGAACATGTATGCCCAACTACGACCACTCGCTCAACCTGAATCGTAGGGTATGGGTGGTGGATATGGTCAACTAGGATGTAACACCTCGAAAATTCGTGTTAAATAAAATAACGACACGTGTCGAGTAAGACAAAAAGCGTTATAAACTCGGATTTATTATAAATGTTTGACAGGATTTAAAAGTGTCGTCATGTTAACTTTTGCACCTCTGAACCACCTCGTTATAAATCCCAAGACTCAAATCATATTAAAAACATCTAGTATATGTTCAAGTTCAGTGATGTATAGCAATGAATGATTCATAATTTAAATGGTGGACTCCTACGAAGAAATTCCTACGGTAACCCTTAGTTTTCGGTACTTTTATAAAGGATCCAAGCAAACAATTCAAAATGGTAGGGTATGTATCTGTTCATGGCACTTTTTAGAGGCCCCTTATTGATAAAACATGGCCAAAAATCGATTGCACATCAGTTGCCCTTTCGAATGCATGAAAGAACAACATTTTGGTCCCTGATGAAGGCTTGCGCACCGCAAGAAGAGACCCTTACGGTGCGCAAGCAGCTGCCCAGCGACCAGAAACCGGCTGCAGCCCGTTTTGCGCGATTTTGACCAATCTCACTGGTATTTCTCACTATTGGGCGACCCCTAAAATGTTCCTAGACCCCAGGGACACTTGTGGGACAATTGTGGTCACTTGTAGCCTTAGTTGTCAACATCTTATGGTGATTACAACTAGTATATAAGGCCTTCAAGTTACAAACATTCTTGCACTCACTTCTGATCATCTCTGGAACTCCAAAGCAGATCCCAAGCCTTCCTAATCAACCATTAGACACTTGTAAGTTTGCTAATCCTTTCTAAATTAAGTTTAGCTTAGTTATTTAGCTAAAAGTCAAACCATCGTAATTACGGTTTGACTTCGAGATTAGTCAACAATGGCTCAGTCATATCTCGAATTAAAAGTAGTTATAAGTAGGTATTTATGTGGGTAATAAACCCTCAAAAGGGTTCCCATTGATCACCACTCTAACCAGGTCAAAAGTCGGGTCAAACTTATATTTAAAAAGTCAACAGGAAGCTTAAAATGCCATTTATGCATAATTAGCAATGTAGATCATATACAACCTGTTGGATCATTGTTATAACTTAGTAATAAGTGTAAGAACATGTCTAAACATGTTCAACTCGACAAATTCCTGTAATTACCCGGTTCGGAACCGAAAGTCACATAGTTTGACTTTCACTTTGACTTTCAGTTCTGACCCGTTTAGGCATGTTTTAGAAATGCCTCAGAGCTTTAATTGGACTAGGTTACATGTTAGAATAACCCTCTGTGATTATACACCTTGGTTCATTAGTTATCCAATTAATATGCATGTTTCCGTTAATTGCTCATATGTTGACCGTTATGCCCTTATTACCTTAAAACGTGAATTATGAAGATGTAAAAGTGTAGAAACCTTAGTTACTGATATATAAACTTGTATGCAAAGTTTGACATCAGTTTGATTTGTAAATTAAGAGTTATGCTCATTATCGCTAATTTAAAGCTTTATGTTAATAAAACGGCGTAATTAGCGTATAGCCTAGTTAAGCCTACTTTTTTGTATCAAACTTAATACCCACTGATGTAATATATTATTTTGGGATTTTTAAAGATTTTTAATTAATTTTAGGCTGAGCGTAACTAGTAGTCGTAGGCTTAATCCGGTAATTGTCGGTTTTGCCCTTACGGGCCATAAAATGAGTTTTACATATCTAAACGACTCCAAACCTTTTGCTACTGATCACATATGATAAATAAATTATTTTAAGCCTTCTGGAAATATAAAAATATCAGATGTAAGTGTCGAACCCGGAAATGGCCTTTAATCGCCTTATTAAGCGTTTTTAGCGCAAAGTATGTATTAAAATTATATTGGACATACCCGGGTTGATACCTACTGATATATGAGGCAAATTATAATATTTTAACAGTAAGCAAAGGTTGATAAACTCAGACTTCAGTTTTGAGCTTTTCGGCTTATGTGAAATTACCAAAATACCCCTACGGGGCATAGTTTGATTAAAAATGATAAATTTCACATATATGCTTTATCTTACTGTTATAACTCATTAACTTGAGTATGTTTACTGATTTCATCAGACCTGTAACTCAGTTAAACACTTAAACCCTTTTACAACCTTTAAAATGACCAAACTACCCCTACGGGGCCTAGTTTGTGTTTAAACACGTTTCGGGCATAATGAAAGACATCTTACTGATGTCGCAACATATTTGAGGCATAATTAACTTAGGAAACCTGTATATAGCTCTCATGAATACCCGTCACGCTTATTACGCGTACGGTTCGGTTTATGTAACAAGTTTACATAAATTAGCCGAGACGGGTCAAACCTTAACGGTTTTATCTCAAAATCCAGAGTGTGAATAATAAACCCATATTAAACAAGTCTTCAAACTTGTCGGGTCTAAATCACATTCTATCCGGTCTTCGCTTAATCATGCGTACGAACCGTATCTTTGAAACTAGCCGGTCTAAGCTTAAGCTTAATTAAAGACCCGTTAGGATTCTAATAGGTTGTTATAAAACCTTCGTTCCAGATTAGGAGGACCAGTAAAAGCTACGTGCATTTTGCTAATTGTGAATTATACTTGCTCAGGTAAATACTTTTAACTTATTTTCCCTATACGGGCTTGGGTTACGGTATATAGCATACCGCTTGATCGAGCATCAAATCTCCACAGTTGAGTGGGTAGTTGACTAATTTGATCGGCTCGTTTAAACAGTCTTGATTACTTAAAGCCTTTGGGGGGTTAATGACCATGTCCCGGATATCCTTAGCATCATCTTACGAGATGGCCACGACCTGAGCACGGGGTGTAGGCGTACACCTGTCAGTGTATAACTCTATATTGTGGTGTGTCTATTGATCTTTAACCCGGACAAGATCCGGGCTACTGAACGCACAAGTAACATGTAATTCGTTCACAAGATTATAATATTAAATAATTCTCCCAAGTTATAAAAATGTTTATGCCATGTGCATCTAAACCAATTTTAAATCATTTTTCAAAATGAGTCAGTTGATTGTATTTACCAGTGTAAACTGACGTATTTTCCCAAAAAGACTGAATGCAGGTACTAAACGAAATTGGCTGGATTGTCTCCTTAGCATCAATAAAAAGTCTCGCAAGCTTAGGATGCCTGAAGTCTGTTGAACCATTGTTTCTATTTTATTTCGATCCGTTCTGTGGATAAACAATCGAACGTTGTGATACTTGATATTACAATAATTAAATTCGGTTGTATTATATCTTTTTAAATTTGCTTCCGCTGTGCATAATAATTATTGTGTTGTTTGACTATTATGTTGCCAACCACGTCACGATACTCCCCCACCGGGCCCACCGGTGACACGTGGAAATCGGGGTGTGACATAGGACCACCACTGCTAATGGGTGGAATGGGAGTTTCACCAATGCACCACCCTTTGGCATGCCTCATGTAATATTTTTCTAATGCATTATTGGTAGTCAGGTTGTTAAATATGTAGTTGGGTTTGAGATTTGTGAACCCTATTTATTAATTTTGCAACATAAAATGTTATTCTACCTTCTGAGATCTTTTTGATATATAGGGTAAGGTCGACGTGTTAAGGGGTTCGGGTAAGTTTTTGGTTACACCCTCGAACATGTCATAAATGGTCTATGTTGTTGACAACCCACTGGGTTTGCAGATTGACATGTTTAAAATGTAGTTTATATACTGGATTTCTTATTTGGTTTATGTATATAATAGAATTTGTATTTTTTTCTAAACTAACAAACATAATTATATCTGCAGGCCCTTGAACTCAATGGAAAACTATTACTCGATAGTGCTGTGAGACTTCATTTAGCAGGGGAAAGAGGCGCATACACCCCCTATAACAACATGAATATCAGACTCTCGACAATGACGTAACCTTAACCTTTTAAATAACTTATTGTTATATCTACTAAATGTTAGACAAAATAATAGAACTTGTTTTATATATTTACATTCTAGAGGGATTAGTTATGTAACTACTAACTCTATATATAGAGTCCTTTGTATTCAGTATCAAATTAATCAAAACAATTATATTCTACGGTTTTTCATGGTATCAGAGCCGTGAAAACCCAAAACCCTACTGCCGCCTTCTCTAATCTCTGCAACAACTTGGGCGACCTAAACCCTACTGCCGTCACCTTATTGCTGCAAACTTCCTGCAGCCTAAACCCTTCTGCCTTCTGCCTTTTTTTCCTATCTCTCTCTGTCCTTCAATTCCAACCATGGCAGCCATTACAGCACTAACAACTGCTGAGAAAACAGCCCTGAACTCTCACAAATTCGCCTTCACACTATCTCCTACAAACTATGGATACTGGAAACAGATGATTGAACCATTCCTTATTTCCAACAATCTATTCGGTTACATAGATGGCACCATACCATGCCCACCAAAAACTGTCACATCAGGACCCACAACTAGTGACAACCCTAGCTACCCTCACTGGATATCGAATGATGCTCACGTCCGTATGATGATTATTTCGACCATCTCTGAAGCCGTTTTCCAGCATGTTCAGGGCCAAACATCCAGAGAAGTCTGGTTATCTCTGGAACGTGCATACGCACCGAACACTTCCTCACGTGAGTATACTCTAAAAACACAACTTCTTAGAATTATGATGAAAGGAGACGAAAAACCGTCTTATTATCTTACTAGAGCACAAGAATATGCTACTGCCCTTGCTAATATCGGTGAACCCATGAAAGATAAAGACCTTGTCATGCTTGTTATTTCGGGTCTAAAAGAAGAATATCATGGCCTCAAATCCAACCTTCTAACCCGACAACCACCTGTGACTTTCAATGAACTCCACGGCCTCCTTCATGACCATGACTACATGACAAGTATTCATCGCGGTCCCTCCATTACTCCTGCTACTGTTCCATAGGCCTTTGCAGCCTCAACCGAACCTATTTCACCAAACTTAAATGCCATCCAAGCTCAACTTTCCAACCTCCAATTGTTAGCCAGCCAACTGGGGTACCAACTTGTCACAGCCCCTGACCCCACCCTGGGAGCGGGAGCCATGAACCAGTCAGATGGTATCGATGTTTATTAATTATGCAGTGGAAAATTTTTCATCAGGATCGTAGTTAGGAAATAATTTTAGAGTTTGTAAAACACCAAACTTTTAATATTAAACAAATGGGCTAAAAACCGTATTTAATTCAATTGTTTTTATAGGGATAAACCCAAATAAATAAAACATAAATTTCTTCTTTTATTCAGGTAATTATAGCCACTTTATTTAAGCCTTCAGTGCTCCATAGCTGGCTTCAAGCAAATTACCTGAAACATGTTTTGAAAATATTTTATCAGTAATAAATACTGGCGAGTTCATTCCATTTTTATAAAAATATATTGTTATACTTTACAACATTAAGGTTTTTACATTTGTTTATATTTATCCAAAAACTAAATCAGTATTTGTCACATGGTGGCAGTTCTGATGTGACTGTGGTCATATCACTCATTGGTTCACTTTCGTCCAATGGTGAATTTATCAAGTAATAGATATATAGTATATCTTACTATTATATTGGTCACTAGGCGATTCCTGTGACGGTGGTCAAATCACTGTTGATCATTCTTTCAACTAGTGACTCGGGTCATATTACTGTTGATCATTCTCTCAACTAGTAATTGTGGTCATATCACTGTTGATCATTCTTTCAACTAGTGACTCAGGTCATATTACTGTTGATCATTCTTTTAACTAGTGACTCTGGTCATATCACTGTTGATCATTCTTTCAACTAGTGATTCTGGTCATAACACTGTTGATCGTTCTCTCAACTAGTGCCTTTGGTCATGTCACTGTTGATCATTCTCTCAACTAGTGACTCTGAACTTAGTAGTGTCCCATGACATTACTTTGTCAAATATATTTTTTTATGGCACAAAACCAATTAGCCCAGAAAATGAAATATATCATTTTCTGTTAAACTACTATAACTTATCAAATATAATATATTAATTAAATAATTGTAATATTATTATTTAATATGTTAACGTGACTAAGACTAAAAATATAATCTTAGTATAGTAGAATATATTATATTTGACTATTTTATTATGGTATACATTTATAGACTAAACATTATTTTATAATGTAAATAGTAATTTAGGGTTATTAAATATATTTTCTTTAATAAATATTTTAATAATGATTAATAAAGCTCTATTTTATGTACACACCATTTAGATTTATTTCAATCATACATTAAATTTATTAATGATTTAATGTTAAAATAATATTAGTTATAGGCTATGGCTACTGGAGCACCATTCCCCCTGTGATTGTGGTCATGCTACCATTGGCTAACTTTTTGGCCAATAGTAACGAGGGTCAAGTAATGTATAAAACCTCTCATACCGGCAGTTATTATAGAATATAAAAATTTAATCACTATAACTATAACTGGTAAACATTTAGGATTTTGAAAAGCATTTTTAAATATAATTGTATCACAAAAAGGTGATAAAACTGTGAGAAAAGAGAATGGACTCACTTTGTAACTTTAGGGTTTAACTAGAAAGCCTCCTGGTAGAATCTTGGGTATAACTTCTGAGCTATTTTAAAATATATATATATATATATATATATATATATATATATATATAATGCACTCGTGTTAAGTATAGTAACCCTAATTCAACCTTATCCCTACGTCACGAGACAGAACCCCAACGAACTTAGTCGGGCAGAGCCTTGACATGCGTTATGGGGCTCCAGATCAATCGGAAAGGGTATCAGTGATCGGGAGTTAAAACACTTAAAACGGGGCAGGGCTTTATTATTATAGTGTAAATAATAAAAATAAGAATATATATATATGTGAGATTTCGAGATAGTGTGAAAGAAAATGGAATGTCACTAATCTTATTTATAGTTGCATAGTTGCTTAGAGGCCACGAAAATTCCATACACGTATATATTTTCTCTCAATCCCACATTTCATGACAAGCACACACGTACACAACATTGAATTTCAAAATTCTATTGTTTTGAATCTCACTGCTCAAGAAGACATGTGCATCTAACAATCATTTCAAAATGTAAAATTTTTTTATTATTATTTTATTCTTATAATTAATTCACCTGCTTCACTTATTTGGCGTGTATAACTTCTAAAATACGATGTTTTATAAAACAATGAATATGTCATTTGAACGAGAATATTTGTATCTACATTTTGAACCAAGTTTCATTAAAAACGGAGTAGGTTCAAATATAATGTATTTCTATAATTTAATTATTAAACGGTTCCTAGGCCCATCTAAGTACTTCATATTTCTAACAGTCAACTTACCCGTAGTCTACCCGTTTAAAAATATAAGTTTTTATATACTTTATTTTAATATAGTAAATAAAAATGGCACTCATATACAAGCCAATTAATTAGTATAACATTCCAACCAACTATATATAAAATAGTTTTAAAACTATTTGGGTCGAATAATTATATTAAAAATAAAACTAGTTACTAGTGGTTCATAAATTTAAACAACCTATAACTCGTATATGATAAAAATAGAAACGTTACATCCTCCCCACCTTGTTTTAAATCTCGTCCTCGAGATTTGGGCTACGATGTCTTCTTAAAGATATGTCTTAATAGATAGAACAATATTAAGGTAAATGACACAGAATCAAAACATGTTCAAATGAATGCGTGTTTTACAATAAACAGGGCTCAATGGTTCAACTGAATTATTTCTAGTAATCGATGTCAAACAAACGAGATGAAATGATATAATTTCCAAGGTGACTAGGTTCAAGCCAAAAGAGATATATGATCAACAGATGTCTAAATTCAATGTTTACAAGTTGTAAATGACTCTAGGAACAATAGAATTCATTGTCAAAGGAAACTTACTTTGATTGTCAACCGAGGAAGATTTAGAATCAATAAGCTCAAAATGAAATAGAAGCACGAAAATAAAGTGTCAACTATTAAACCATGATATGAGAAAAATTAATGTGTTGACATTTATGGAATTGCAAGAATACACCGAAATACAACAGAGTTAGTGTATCATTGTCTTAATACATAATTGCATTAAGACTATTTTCAATGATGAGTCAAACGAAAGAAATACGTGGTTTTTAATGATTCGTATGATTATGATTAGCCCAAGCTACAAGTTTATACCGACGCCGCAAGGTGTCGTAATGATTGAAATGGTTTGATAATTACGGTGACCGAACAAATTCACCGGTTTTTAAATCAACTGAAAGTTTTAATGAAGTAAATTGGGATATTTATTTCAAATGAATATTATAGAATTTTCAATAGATAATGAAAGACCAAATGAATATCATAGAAATTTTCGATCAATGATGAAAGAATCTTTAGAGGTACACCAGAATATAATACGAATTTGTGTACTCTTATCTTAACACGTAATTGTATTAAGGCTGTTTAAGATAATGAACCAACAGAAATTAGATAAATCCGTACATCAGGTGGGCAAATGAGATTAGCTCAAGCTTCAAGTAAATGAAAACGCCACCACAAGGTGTCGTAACCAATTAAATGACTCAATGAAAGTGAAGACCAAACAAGTCTGTTATGGTTTTGAACAGATGAAGTATTTGACATGATGAATTTATTTAATAACTTTTATTTGTACTAGGGTCAAATAATAACTTAACTTAGATATTACATATCAGTGATTACGTCCGGAATCATTTATGCTTCTTGAGGTAGTAAGTACGAATGCTCGCGCGTTCTTTTTAGCTCCGTCTGTTGTTTTTGCCTGGTTGTCGGGTGCTTTTAGTCAGTTTCGGGCAATATGGTTTGATGTGTCTTGTTTCTCCGCAATTGAAACAGATATTAGTTTTCCTTCTACATTCTTCCTCTATATGCCCGGTCATCTTGCAGAAGTTACAATAGGGTGTTCTCCTAAAACGACATCTTCCTGAATGCTTTTTGTTACAGCTTCTGCAGGTAGGTTGCTCCAATGATGGTTCAGTTCCTTTCTTCTTGAATTCTTGGGAAATTTTCTGGGCTAACTCTTTCTTCTTGTTTTCTTCTCTTGTGCGGATTAGTCCGTCTGTCAGGATGTTAGCTAGTTCAACTGTTTCTTCAATAGTCTGTGGTCAAGCGGCCTTGACCATGTCTCAGATTTCGCTAACTAATCCCCAAATATAACGAGAAATTAGTACGGGTTCTGGCGAAGCCAGAGTTGGTACCAGTCTTGCATATTCGAAGAACGTTGTCGTATATTCACGACAATTCACATCTATCATTTTATGATTTAGGAACTCGTTAGCCATTCGTTCCTTTTCATAAGGGGGACAAAATTTCATTTCTGCCATTTCCTTGAATTTTTCCCAATTCATGGCATAAGCCATGTCACTTCCTTTTGCCTGAAGAATTGTATTCTACCATTCTAAGGCTTCTTCTTTAAAGAGGTTGGATGCATACATCACCTTATCTTCTTCGGCACATTTGCTGATCTTCAGAACAGCTTCCGTCTTTTCCAACCATCGCAGAGCACCCGTGGCTCCTTCACTGCCTGCAAACTCAGTTGGTTTACAAGCTATAAATTCTTTGTAGGTACACCCGAGAGTCATCGCCTTCATTTTCATAGGAAATGGGGTTTTGATAATATCATCATTGCCTCCATTGACACTGTGGCTAAAACTTTCGTCACGAGTATGCTTGCTACTCACAACTTTGGTGGGTTCTACGGGGTTTTTAACAGCGTTAATTATTAAAGGTATAGCATTAGCTATTCCTTGGGCTATCATATTTTCTATAGCATTTTTATCCCAAGGATTTTCATTATTAGCATGAACATCTGGATTATGTGTGTCACGGCCCCCGACCCACCCTGGACGGAATCGGGAGTCGCGAACAGCCCAGTGGTACCGGTGATTATTTTGAAAACGTTGCAGCGGAAATTTCATCAGGACCGTGAGTTAGGAAAAAATATCAGAGTTTAGAAAACACCGGATTTTATTTATTAAATAGATGGGATAAACCCATGTTTTACAATGGTAGCTTTAATAAAGATAAATTTGATTACATAAAACAATATTTCTTAATTTTGATTTATTTAATAAAATAAGCCACTTCTTGATGCCTTTCAGTGCCGTATCCAACGCTTACTTCCATCTACTGTAATTTCCTGAAAAGTATTTTAAAAATGTTTTGTCAGCAGGAAATACTGAGTGAATCATTATATTTACATAAAACGACCTGTTTGTTATAATTTACAGTATTAAGAGCGATTACAATGTCTCTATCTTTTAAATTAACTAATCCAGTTGTCACTTGACCGGACTTGTGACTGTGGACATATCACTTGTTGGGTCCGTTCACCCACAAATGATAAATAATTAGTAGCTATGTGCACATCCCCCCACATACTGGCAGTAATTTCAGATTACATAGACTTAATCCCTGTAATTATAATCTTTGAAAATAAACATGCTTTTGTAAAGTAATTTGATAAAAAGAGAATGACTCACATTATAAGTATGCAGATTCATACGGGCAAAGTTTAGTCTACAGATAAGCTTTTGCAGATTCCTACAGGCAGAGCTTAGCCTATTGATTTAGCCTTGTAACCTAGTGCGCACGAACTAGGTAAATAACTAATACAACATTTACGATAACTCACGAGATTAAACCCTCACAACGAATGACAAAGTGCGATACTTAAACATCCATCGGATTCACAACGAATGACAAAGTGCGATACTTAAACATCCATCGGATTCACAACGAATGACAAAGTGTAATCACTTAAACATCCATCGGAATCACGACTAATGACAAAGCATAAACCCTAATGTGGGCAGCACTTAAACATCCATTGGATAGTTCCAATCGATCGGACATTGAATCGTAGCAGCGATTGAGTTAATACCCGGCATCGTAGCAGCGTTTCGCTATACTAATTAGTGATTTTGATAGTAATTGGACGATATCTCAGCGTACGTTTGGAATTTGATCGTCGCTCAAATGTCAGAATTCAAGTGCCAAGGCCTGCTATTTATACATGAAATTTGGCATGCTTACGGACCGTAAGACTCCCAATGTTACGGTCCGTAAGGGTGCTTACGGTCCGTAAGACTCTTAATGTTACGGTCCGTAAGAGACACCAAATCACTATAGGGTAGCCACGTGTGAGACTAGGCCTGCTGAGTCGACAGTTTCTCGAAATTAAATTTAGACAACGAGTTATTTAGGATAATCGTCAAGTAGGGAATACCCCCCCTGAGTTTTAGGGGCCCTGATCCTGATTCTGATTGTTCTGAAAATTTTAGGGTTTGCGTAGAATCACTTGGGTGTCTCAATTAGGGTTTCCTATTGGTTAAATTAAAATAAGAAATAGTATTTTTAATGAGAGTTGTTATATCAGGGTTTCGGGTTTATACTTACGGAACGTTTTTAGGACGTTTTTGTGTGAGTCGTTACAATGTGATACTTCATTCGACATCTGGATTGCAAATATTTTCAATTATTAATATCACATAATAATACAAGACAATACTTTCAAGAATCATATGTGCAAATATATATATACATATATACATAGGGTAGGGATATGGTAAAAAGTGTCTAAAATGTAAGAAGGGTAAGAAGTGTTTTAAACCATTGGATATTTGATCTAATGGTTGAGATTAATAGGGTATAAAAATGTAAATTGTGTTTTAATTAGAGGGACCTTATGTAAAATTGAAGGGCAATAGTGTCTTTTTAAATATTTGAAATATGGTAACCGTAACCTACACAACCAAAAACTCCTACATTCACTCCTTTTTCCTTAAATATCGGAATTAATGATTCACCTTAATTGTAGGAATTAATGATTCACCTTAATTGTAGGAGGTCTTTGGTTGCATATTCTTCATACGTTATCATAAAGAGATCTATAATCAGATTCATGGCGTGGTGTTTTAAAACAACTGGATAAATTGACTATGATTCAAGTCATGGTGTTTTATCTGGAGACATTGTTCATGGCGTGGTGTTTTAAACATCTATGATTCAAGTCATGGTGTTTTATCTGGAGACATTGTTCATGGCGTAGTGTTTTATCAATACAAAACATTCCCAGATTTTAAAACACCATGACTATGATTCAAGTCATGGTGTTTTATCTGGAGACATTGTTCATGGCGTGGTGTTTTAAACATCTATGATTCAAGTCATGGTGTTTTATCAGGAGACATTGTTCATGGCGTGGTGTTTTATCAATACAAAAACATCCCCAGATTTTAAAACACCATGACTATGATTCAAGTCATGGTGTTTTATCTGTAGACATTGTTCATGGTGTGGTGTTTTAAACATCTATGATTCAAGTCATGGTGTTTTATATGGAGACATTGTATAATCAGATTCATGGCGTGGTGTTTTAAAAAAACTGGATAAATTGACTATGATTCAAGTCATGGTGTTTTATCTAGAATCCAGAAAACATTGTATTGTGATTACATCCATGGTGTTTTAACATCTGGACAATCAATACAAAACATTCCCAGAATTTAAAACACCATGACTATGATTCAAGTCACGATCAGAAATGAGGATGACGAAGATGAAAGACGATGACGGTGAATGATTTGTGGAGACGAAAGAAATTGGTGACGGTGGTCGGAGATGTAGGTGTTCAAATCGGAGAAGATGACGTGAACTGTGATGATGATGACGGAAGGTTAACAGATGGTCGGAGAAGATGATCTGAATCGGAGATGGAGATGAAACGATCAATCCCTAAACATTATCATCGCCAGTTTTTTTTTCCAGTTATATTGGATATCAATTAATTGACAAGAATGTACAATTACTAATATACCCTTTTGAATTAATTAAGATGAGGGACACTTGTCATTCCCAAATTATTTCTTACACTTCTTACAAAAGATGGACTTTGTACAGGATCCTCTACCTATATACATATATATATATATATATATATATATATATATATATATATATATCTACAAGAATAGCACATATGTTACTTTGTATTAATTTCCTAACTTTATTGTTTGAGTTTTGGTATTAAAAGAACACCTAAATAGCTTAAACAAGTGGCTCTGATACCACCTTCTGTCACAGCCCCCGACCCCACCCTGGGAGCGGGAGCCGTGAACCAGTCAGATGGTATCGGTGTTTATTAATTACGCAGCGGAAAATTTTTCATCAGGATCGTAGTTAGGAAATAATTTCAAAGTTTGTAAAACACCAAACTTTTAATATTAAACAAATGGGCTAAAAACCGTATTTAATTCAATTGTTTTTATAGGGATAAACCCAAATAAATAAAACATAAATTTCTTCTTTTATTCAGGTAATTATAGCCACTTTATTTAAGCCTTCAGTGCTCCATAGCTGGCTTCAAGCAAATTACCTGAAACATGTTTTGAAAATATTTTATCAGTAATAAATACTGGCGAGTTCATTCCATTTTTATAAAAATATATTGTAATACTTTACAACATTAAGGTTTTTACATTTGTTTATATTTATCCAAAAACTAAATCAGTATTTGTCACATGGTGGCAGTTCCGATGTGACTGTGGTCATATCACTCATTGGTTCGCTTTCGTCCAATGGTGAATTTATCAAGTAATAGATATATAGTATATCTTACTATTATATTGGTCACTAGGCGATTCCTGTAACGGTGGTCAAATCACTGTTGATCATTCTTTCAACTAGTGACTCGGGTCATATTACTGTTGATCATTCTCTCAACTAGTAATTGTGGTCATATCACTGTTGATCATTCTTTCAACTAGTGACTCGGGTCATATTACTGTTGATCATTCTTTCAACTAGTGACTCTGGTCATATCATTGTTGATCATTCTTTCAACTAGTGATTCTGGTCATAACACTGTTGATCGTTCTCTCAACTAGTGCCTTTGGTCATGTCACTGTTGATCATTCTCTCAACTAGTGACTCTGAACTTAGTAGTGTCCCATGACATTACTTTGTCAAATATATTTTTTTATGGCACAAAACCAATTAGCCCAGAAAATGAAATATATCATTTTCTGTCAAACTACTATAACTTATCAAATATAATATATTAATTAAATAATTGTAATATTATTATTTAATATGTTAACGTGACTAAGACTAAAAATATAATCTTAGTATAGTAAAATATATTATATTTGACTATTTTATTATGGTATACATTTATAGACTAAACATTATTTTATAATTTAAATAGTAATTTAGGGTTATTAAATATATTTTCTTTAATATATATTTTAATAATGATTAATAAAACTCTATTTTATGTATACACCATTTTGATTTATTTCAATCATACATAAAATTTATTAATGATTTAATGTTAAAATAATATTAGTTATAGGCTATGGCTAGTGGAGCACCATTCCCCCTGTGATTGTGGTCATGCTACTATTGGCTAACTTTTTGGCCAATAGTAACGAGGGTCAAATAATGTATAAAACCTCCCATACCGGCAGTTATTATAGAATATAAAAATTTAATCACTGTAAGTATAACTGGTAAACATTTAGGATTTTGGAAAGCATTTTTAAATATAATTGTATCACAAAAAGGTGATAAAACTGTGAGAAAAGAGAATGGACTCACTTTGTAACTTTAGTGTTTAACTAGAAAGCCTACTGGTAGAATCTTGGGTATAACTTCTGAGCTATTTTAAATATATATATATATATATATATATATATATATATATATATATATATATATATATATATAGGGAGCCGCTAGAATGAGAACCACCACGAGTTATGAGAACCACGAGAACCGCGCCCCGCGGGTGGCCGTTGACCACGAAATTTTTTTTACACCTAGATCCGTATATTTTAAGACCGGGTGTAAATTTTGGGTTCAAACGGCGCGCCCGAGGGGGTAGTTTTTTACGCCCAAAGTTTGGGTTTTTTTAATTTTTTTAATTTTTCTTTTTTTTTAACCAAACTTTGGGCGTAAAAAACTACCCCCTCGTGCGCGCCGTTTGAACCCAAAATTTACACCCGGTCTTAAAATATACGGATCTAGGTGTAAAAAAAATTTCATGGTCAACGGCCACCCGCGGGGCGCGGTTCTCGTGGTTCTCATAACTCGTGGTGGTTCTCATTCTAGCGGCCCCCAATATATATATATATATATGTGTATATATATATATATCTATGTATGTATGTATAATGCACTCGTGTTAAGTATAGTAACCCTAATTCAACCTTATCCCTATGTCACGAGACAGAACCCCAACGAACTTAGTCGGGCAGAGCCTTGACATGCGCTATGGGGCTCCAGATCAATCGGAAAGGGTATCAGTGATCGGGAGTTAAAACACTTAAAACGGGGCAGGGCTTTATTATTATTATAGTGTAAATAATAAAAATAAGAATATATATATATATAGGGTAAGGTTCATGCGAGAACCACCTTTATTGCGAGAACCGCGAGAACCAATGTGAACACAACCTAAAATAGCTAAAAAAACCTAACCCCCACCCCCCCCCCCCAAAAAAAAAAAAAACCTAAACCCCCTCCCCCACCCCCCAAAAACCTAACCCCCCCCCCTCCCAAGCTAAAATGCTAAAAACTAAACCCTCAAAAAACCAAAAAAAAAAATCTAAAAAAATAAAAAAAATCTAAATTTTTTTTTAAATATTTTTTATGTTAAAATAGCTATTTTTAGTAGCAAAAAAAAATTAAATAAATTTTTTTTTGCCTAATAAAAGTAACGATTTTAGCATAAAAAATATTAAAAAAAATTGTGTGTTTTTTAGCTATTTTTAGGCATTTTTTGTTGTGTTCACATTGGTTTTCTCGCGGTTCTCGCAATAAGGGGTGGTTCCTAACGGATCTTTGTCCTATATATATATAGGGAGAGGATCATGAGAAAACTAGATATAAGTGAGAAAACCAAAAAACTAACCAAAAAATCACTAAAAAGGAGGGGGGAGACTTTTAATGAAGGAGGGGAGACTTTTAATGAAGAAGGGGTAAAATTGGAAAAAAAATATATAACTTTTCAAACATATCCCATTTCTCCATACGTTATCATTTTAAAACAAAAATGGCACCATAAGATCACAAATTTTTGTATCTTTCATTCAAGTATATTCGAGCATATTTTTTATGGCATAAAAAAAGATTTATGGTGTCGTCTTGTTTTCAATACTATTATTATAGCAGTGCACATGTGCAATATAACATGTACTACAATTGCATTACATGCTTAAAATTAGCTTTTTGAGTCTAGTTTAGCTTTTAGGGTTAGTTTTTTTTTAGGTTTAGTATTAGGATTAGGTTTTTGGGTGTGGAGGGGGAGGGGGGTTTAGGTTTTTGGGGGGTGGGGGTGGGGGGTAGGTTTTTATTTATTGGATTACATGCTTAAAATTAGCTTTTTGAGTCTAGTTTAGCTTTTAGGGTTAGTTTTTTTGGAGGTTTAGGATTAGGATTAGGTTTTTGGGTGTGGGGGGAGGGGGTTTAGGTTTTTGGGGGGTAGGGGTGGGGGGGTTTAGGTTTTTTCGGGTTTATGTTTAGGGTTTAGTTTTAGGTTTTCGGGAGGGTGGGGGTGGGGGGTTTAGGTTTTTGGGGGGTGGGGGGGTTAGGCTTTTGGTGGGAGGGTGAATTTAGGTTTTTGGGGGGTGGGGGGTTTAGGTTTTTGGGGGGTGTCGGGTGGGGGGTGGGTTAAGTGGTTTAAGCTTTATGTATTAGTGCACATGTGCAGTACAACAAAAAAAAAAATTTGAAATTTTTTTTCCATATATAAAAAGTAGCAATTTTTTAAAAAAAAATTGTAAAAAAAAATTAAAAAAAAAATTGGTATGTTTTTAGGTTTTTTTTAGGCTTTTTTGGTTAGTTTTTTGGTTTTCTCATTTAAACTAGTTTTCTCATGATCCATCCCATATATATATATATATATATGAGATTTCGAGAGAGTGTGAAAGAAAATGGAATGACACTAATCTTATTTATAGTTGCATAGTTGCTTAGAGGTCACGAAAATTCCATACATGTATATATTTTCTTTCAATCCCACATTTCATGACAAGCACACACGTACACAACATTGAATTTCAAAATTCTATTCTTTTGAATCTCAGTATCTCACTACTCAAGAAGACATGTGCATCTAACAATCATTTCAAAATGTAAAATTTTTTTATTATTATTTTATTCTTATAATTAATTCATCTGCTTCACTTATTTGGCGCGTATAACTTCTAAAATACGACGTTTTATAAAACAATGAATATGTCATTTGAACGAGAATATTTGTATCTACATTTTGAACCAAGTTTCATTAAAAACGGAGTAGGTTCAAATATAATGTCTTTCTATAATTTAATTATTAAAAGGTTCCTAGGCCCATCTAAGTACTTCATATTTCTAACAGTCAACTTACCTGTAGTCTACCCGTTTAATAATATAAGTTTTTATATACTTTATTTTAATATAGTAAATAGAAATGACACACATATACAAGCCAATTAATTAGTATAACATTCCAACCAACTATATATAAAATAGTTTTAAAACTATTTGGGTCGAATAATTATATTAAAAATAAAACTAGTTACTAGTGGTTCATAAATTTAAACAACCTATAACTCTTATATGATAAAAATAGAAACGTTACACAACTCAACCCTATTTCACCCTCTACCCAGCAACCACAAGCCAATTATACCACTGGTTCTTTTAATGGCAACCGGGGTAATCGCCGTGGCAATTTTCGGGGCAACTCACGTGGTGTTTTTAACAACCGAAATCGGGACAGCCGTGATACCGGCTCATCCAAGCAGTTTTCATGGGCATCTACCCAGAACATGGTCTATGGCCATTATAATCGGTGTGGAATAGGCCATCTTCCTTCTCAATGCCCAAATCAGTCTGGTCCTTCCACTCCTAGGCAGCCTCCTCAGGCAAACTATGCCAGTTTTTCAGATGTTGGATCGCAATCTGAAACTTCGTGGAAGCCCGACACCGGTGCTAATGGTCACGCCTCTCCGGACTTATCAAGCCTTGACCACTCTGAGGTATATCAAGGTAACGACTCACTCCATGTTGGTGACGGTAATCCTCTTCCTATTTTCCATATTGGCTCATCAAAATTCTATTCACCTAATAAAACCTTTAATTTATCTAACATTCTTCATGTACCAAACCTCAAACAAAATCTTTTGTCCGTTCAATAGTTTTGCCTTGAAAATAATGTTTTCTTTGAATTTCACTCTTCCTTTTTTGTTGTGAAGGACGAATCTACACACACTACCTTTCTCAGTGGCCCAAGTGAGAATGGTCTCTACACCTTACGGCTCCCTCGGTTCAAGTCCATTCCGAAGATTGCCTTCACAGCCATCAAAGCCCCCTCTACAGTTTGGCATCAACGCCTTGGTTATCCACATCAACGTGTTTTTTATTCTGTTATTTCCCATTTTTCATTTCCTGTTTCCACTAAACATTGTTCTTCGTTATGTACTGCATGCCAATTAGGCAAATCATCTAAACATTATTTGCCACTTTCAGATTTTCGTAGTCATAATGTTCTAGATTTGGTTTATTGTGATGTTTGGGGCCTTCGCCTACTTTATCTACTAATGGTTATCGAATTTTCCTATTATGTGTTGATCATCATTCTCGCTTTATGTGGTTTTTCCCTTTAACATGCAAATCTGATGTTTATGTCACCTTTAAAACCTTCTTAACACTGGTTGAAAGACAATTCAATACGAAATTAAAAAGTGTCCAAACTGACTGGGGAGGGGAATTTAGAAACTTGTCATCATTCTTTACCTCCCTTGGAATCATCCATCGACGCTCTTGTCCATATACAAGTGCTCAAAACGGCACTGTAGAGCGTCGTAATCGTCATGTTGTTGAAACAGGTCTCACCCTTCTAGCCCAAGCCAATCTTCCACAAAAATTTTGGCACTTCGCCTTCGAAACCGCCGTCTACTTAATCAATCGTCTTCTTTCCCGTATTTCTTCCAACAAATCTCCTTACCAACACATTTACAATCGCAAACCGGATTACACCTTTCTTCGAGTTTTCGGTTGCCAATGCTTTCCCTACTTGTGCCCTTACAACCATCACAAAATGGATTTTCGATCCACACCGTGTGTTTTTCTTGGTTATAGTCCATTTCATCACGATTATCGGTGCCTTGACATCGCCACCGAGCATGTCTACATTGCTCGATATGTTCGCTTTAACGAACATGTCTTTCCTTTTAACCCACCTACTCCATCTCCTATCACAAACTCTCCGCCATTCGTCTCTATTTTCCCAGAACCACCTCCAATAATTCCTACAGATCACACTTCTAATGACCCACCTTCACCAACCCCGACCCACTCTCCTTCAAATAGCCCCGTCCCAACCTAACCAACCTCGGTTCAACCTACTGAAACTTTATCAACAGCGTGTCAACCAGATCAGCCTCAAACAACCCCTTCTTTACCCACCGAACACCCCCAAACCGGATCCTCCTCAACCATACCAACCCCTCCACCACCACCACCTCGCCCACGACCATCAAATCTGAGACAAAATCTGAAACAAACACAATTCTTTAACCCATCTGCTTACTTTACCACAATCTCTTCCAACGTACCCATTCCTACCACCTTTACCGTTGCCAACAAATCTCTGGAGTGGCGTCATGCCATGAACCAGGAGTTTCAAGCGCTTATTAAGAATGGAACATGGTCCTTAGTCCCTTATGATAACCGTTCTAACTTAATTGATTGTAAGTGGGTTTACAGGTTAAAGTCTGACGCACAGGGAAAACCTACTCACTACAAAGCCAGACTTGTGGCGAAAGGTTTCCATCAGAAACCAGGTGTTGATTATAATGAAACTTTCAGTCCCGTTATCAAACCTACCACTATCAGGGTGATTTTATCTTTGGCTATGACTCAGCAATGGTCCATTCGTCAACTGGATGTGGAAAATGCTTTCTTACACGGGGACCTCTCAGAAACCATATTTATGAAACAACCCCTGGTTTTGAAGACCCAAGTAAACCTAATCATGTGTGTCGTCTTCATCGGTCCCTATATGGGCTCAAACAAGCTCCTCGGGCCTGGTTTCATCGTCTTTCCACTGTGCTTCAGCAATTGGGTTTTTATGGATCCAAAACGGATCCATCCTTATTCATTCTCAAAGCAGGTGCCACCTTGGTTTACATCCTCGTCTATGTGGATGGCATTATCATTACTGGTAACAACAACACTACGATTGACAATATTATTAAACAGTTGAACTCATCTCTTGCAATTAAGGATCTTGGCACACTACACTATTTTTTGGGAGTTGAAGTTATACATCACCAAAAGAATGTTTTGTTGTCTCAAAGAAAATACATCCTAGACATTCTACAACGTTCTGGTCTCTCGGATTGCAAGCCAGTTAACTCTCCCATGAATATCTCTCAGGTCTTAACTCTAGATGACAGCCCTCTATTACCTGACCCGGCACAATATCGCCAAATTGTGGGAGCCTTACAATATTCCACTCTTTCTCGACCAGACATTGCATTCGCTGTCAACAAAGTGTGCCAATTTATGCATGCGCCTACAGAAAACCATTGGTCTGCTGTCAAACGTATCCTACGATATCTAAAGGGCACATCTGATCTTGGTCTTCTCATCCGACACAACTCAGACTCCTTTTTACACGCCCTTCACAGATGCACATCGGCAAGACACCACTATTCAGGCCTTCTCTGATTCTGATTGGGCTGGTTGCCCTGTTGATCGTTGGTCCACGGGGGGATTTGCAGTCTACTTGGGTTCTAACCTTATTTCTTGGACCGCTCGCAAACAAAGAACTGTCTCCAGGTCATCAACCGAATCAGAATACAAAGCTCTCGCAGACACTGTTGCAGAACTAATTTGGCTGAAGGCACTTCTACGTGAACTCAGTGTTACTACCAAATCTTCACCCACACTTGGTGCGACAATCTTGGAGCTACCTATCTTTCAGCTAACCCCTTTTTTAGGCTCGTACAAAGTATGTTGAAGTAGACTATCACTTTGTCAGAGAACAAGTAGCTCAAGGTCAACTAAATGTCAAGTTCATCTCCACCAACGATCAGATTGCTGATGTGTTCACTAAGCCCTTGTCTTCTCAAAGATTTATCTTTCTACGGTCCAAGTTGTAGGTCGCACCCCGCCCTCAGCTTGCTGGGGAATGTTAGACAAAATAATAGAACTTGTTTTATATATTTACATTCTAGAGGGATAGTTATGTAACTACTAACTCTATATATAGAGTCCTTTGTATTCAGTATCAAATTAATCAAAACAATTATATGCTACGGTTTTTCACTAAACATCGTATTTTGCATTCTTAGACCTGTAGAATACCACATATCTTAATGCAACGATCAGCCTTCAGTCTTGCTATTCTATCAAAGATTACATATGTGCGCTTCAAGTTGAATGTTGAAGATTGTACCCCACACAACTTGCATAAGATCTGGTAAAGCAACTTCAATGGTTTCCTTACATAGCAATAACACACCACAACACCATCTCTGTTAACGACCATGTCATGAGAGTTTTTGGTTTTTGTTAATGGTTCATATTAGCATATTCGTTCATGCATTTATCACTTTTTTTTAATGGGCCGTTAACCCGATGTTGAGGTTACGACCCGTTTTTGCATCGATACAAAACACGTTTTGATATCCTTTTGGCATATAACGACTTAATGTATTAGATTTTTGTATTGGTTTCGAGTGCAGTATCATAATGAACCAAAGCGATACTGGTCGAATTCCCGACGCAACGCGCGGGTGAATCAACCTAGTTTGTTGTAAATTTGCAACTCATCTCACACCCTACGAAGATCACCATGCTTGAGCCCCACTCCCCCTTTGTGCCCCACCCGTAGCGGTGTTTCATGCCCTTGCTGCTCACGTGGCGGGGCTTAGCGTCAGAGACGGACCCACATAGTGCGGGTCGGGGTCTTCGGACCACAATGTTTTTTAAAAATTTAATAGAATTGATGTGTTAAACTTTGTAAGGAAACTATAAACTCCAATGTTTTTTAAAAATTTAATAGAACCGATGTGTTAAATTTTGTAAGGACTCAATAAAAATAATTAGTTGGACCTCATAGTATTAAAAGCAAAGTTGTTATGGTGGTAAATCCCTTGTTTAACAACCAAGAGATACTTGGTTCAAGTATTAAACCTCCGACTTTTTGGCTTTTAAAACACCATCCACCTATTCACCCTCTAATTAGCTTTTTTAAAACTCAATGTCTTTGAAAGATTTTATTTCATAGTTGATTACCAAATGGTCCAAATAATAGTTTCAATTACATGGTCTCCGTAAAAACAATTAAACAAAATTTTGAAATTATTTAGGTGGTGGTTGTTTCCAATTAGTCATCACTATTTGATATCTTGATGTTTAAAAATGCTATTTATTATGATATTGTATTAATTATGTTCTTATCCCCGACCTGATCCAAACGATGACCGACCCGAAATTTTTTACCTTTGGTTGTGAAAAAAATTACACCGAAAAAATGGACCCCAGTGAAGAAAAATTCTGGGTCCGTCACTACTTAGCGTTCGAATCATAGCACGACAACACATGGTCTAACTAATAAATAACATCTGAAAATAATAGAAAGAACTAAATATAAAAATAAA
>CM060437.1:53682039-53731075 GCA_030545235.1 Helianthus tuberosus | reverse complement strand
CCATTTTGATATGGCTTCAGCAGTATCCATTTTTGCATCCACCAGCTCCCTTTTCTTTCTCTTATATTCAGCAGTTAAGTCAGCAATGAGCTTTTCATATTTTCTCCAGTTAGGAGCATTCTTCTTCTTCGTAGGATCATTCTTAATATTTTCAATCCTTTCTGCCTCACGCTTAAGAGCTACTACTGGCCATTCTCTGAACTGTTGTTCTTCAGCAGGATAGAATTTTTCTTTCATGATGTAGGCTAGATATTGTTTTCTTAACTCTTTCTTTTGATCAGCCTTTTCTTTGTTTAGGTCTTGTGCAAACCCTTCTATCTGCTTTACTTTTGTGAAGTAGAACTCCAGTCTTTTAGCAATGCCATCTTCGCTTAACTTTTCTTTTTCACTGTCAACCTTGGCTTTTACTTTAGCCTGCCTTGCCTTGAGTTTGAGATAATCATCCATATCCTCTGGTGGCATGTAGCCTATGAGTGAGGAGAATCTTCTTTTTGAAGGATCTTCTTCTGTATAGAATTGCCTCATCTCATTTTTGATAGCTTCAAGTTCCAGTGGATGTTGTGCAGCATTAGGATCATGTATACCCTCTTCGGCAGGAATTGGCCTTCTTTTTCTATTGAATAGCTTTGGTTGTGATGTAGGAAAGGTGAGAGCAGTGGTGGATGCCTGACTAACAGCTGTTGAAACAACTGGTGTCTCAACATCTGTTGTCATTACAACTGCTGATATGTCAGCAGTTGTCTTCTGCTTTTGAGCAGGGGATGGATGTGGTGAGGTGGTTTTTGATGATGGTGATGGTGGTGGAGAATCAACATCTGATATGAGATTCCTTCTCCTTTTTAATGAAGAAGGGGCAGATGATGTTTTGGGTGGATCAGTGGTGGTAGATTGAATAACAGTGGTTTGTGACAGTGATTGACTGACAGTGGTTGAAACAACTGGTGTTTCAATCACTGTTGTCAATACAGCAGATGTTGTAACATCTGTTGTCTTCTGCTTTATGGCAGGAGGCAGTGATGATGGTGTGATTGTAGATGATGGTGGTAGAACAGTAGTTGTGGTGGTGTGTGTTGAAAGTGTGTGTGTTGATGTCATGGCAGTTGTTTGGCTACTGACAGCAGTTTTTGTAACTACTGCTGTATCAGTTGTTTTTCTAAGCTCTTTTTCTTTTTCAGGTTCAATATGAAGGCCATGTTCAATTCCCTTTTTCTTCATTTGCTTCATTATCTCCCCCTTTTTGGCATTATCTGCAAGAGGGTCATCAAAGAATAGCAAATTGGAAGGAGCCTTGCCAGTGGCAGTTTGGATACTGGCCTTAATAGCCTTGATATCTGCTTGAGTATCCTTGAACCTTGATTCCATCATGTTGGACAGCATTTGTACTTGAATAGCATGCTTTTGATCAGCCATTTGTTGCTGTTTTTCAAGCATGGGATGGAAAATATTCCAAAGCTCATTTGCAGCAGGTGCTTGTTGTGGAGCAGGTGCTTGAGCAGGAACAGCAGAGGATTGTGCTTTCTGAGCTTTTAAAATCTCTTGCACCATCTCCTTTATTTCAGAAACTGATTCTTCAAGTTTTTCAACTCTGTCCGTCAATTCCTGATATTTTGAATCATCACCCATTTTACTGGGATCATCTGAATCCCCACCTATGGTGGTTATATCAATGTGTGACTTAGGAACAGAGTCCCAAAAATCACCCATTGATGCCCCTTGTTCTTGGTCCTGGGGACTTCTCTCTTCAGCACTTGATAAATCTTTAATGTTACTAGTGGACAAAATAGCCTCACTAGTGATTTCCAGAGGTGCTATGGAAGAAATTGCCTTCAAGGGAGTCTGACTGATGAAACAACTGTCCAAATGTAGACCTGTTGATCCAACATTTGTAGTTGCTGCTCCACTTGAACTACTGACAAGAGTTACTTGTAACTCCTGCAGTGTAACCTCCTTAACTGTTGCTGGGATAGCAGGAGTAGTAGCATCAGACCCAGTCACTTGTGGATGTATACTCTCAGTGATAGGTGATAGAGAGGAACTGGTTTGTGTCTGTGCAATAGCAGCTGCATGCAACAGAGGTAGCATGGATTGTGGCATTATTATTGGTGAGGGGATGGGAGTTGAAAGAGACATGTCCTTGGGATCAGGACTGAGGAAGATGGATCCGAGTGGATTCAGAGCTTCATATTGTGGTGTCCCTGTGCTTACAACCTGATCCTTTTGTGAGGATGCAGGAGGAGTTTCGGTTATGGGTTGAGATCTTTCTTCCAACTGCTGTGAGGAAGTAGCAGCAGTGGTTTGTGGTGACTTTTGTGTTGTCACAGGCATTTCCTCTGGGATCTCATCTTCCAGAGTTGCCTTTGTTTTGGGTTTGGTGGGTTTTCTGGATGTTTTTCTTTTGGTCTTTTTGGTTATGTCAGGTGTGGGTTTCAAATCAGTGGTTGTGCTGCTATGATCACCTGGAGCAGTGGGCTCAGCAGCTGATACCTGAGGAGCAGTTGTAACTGCTAAAATCTGCTCAGGTACCCCTGCTTTTGTTTTTAATGGTGCCATCATCCTTGAAAAAGTTTCTTTTGTTAAGCTTTTTATTTGACAATGAACACCTTGTTTTAGCAAATTTACATTTTTCTTTTCAAATTTTTGTTCAAAATAGTAACTCAAAAATCTTGGAAAAAGTAAAAATGCATTACTTTCAACGTTTTTCACCATGTCATTGAAAATCTCCTGGGAATAGTTGTAGTTCTTATTATTTAATATAGCAAAACCCAGGCATTGAATTTTCAGTGGTATTTCGTTGAAAGATGTTGTTTTATTCGAAACACACATCAGAAGTGTGTGGAATAAAAACCTAGGTGCAGAAGGGAAATAACCTTTTTGTAAGGTATCTACCTTTGATTCTTCTGCATATCCCTTTTTTGCGAAATCAGTTTTCATCTCGGCCTTATCAAAAGAGAGTTTACCTTCCTGATCGTTGAGATTAAAGACTTCGGAGATCGACTGTGGGGTTATTTGAACAGCTTTACCCTGTATTGAGGAGTTAATGGCGATGACTTTTCCGTCTTGTTTTTCAAGCGACGCCTTTTTCCAAAACTCTCTCTGGGTTTGCAGATAGATGGGAACATTTGCTGTCAACAAAGTTTTGTACTTTGATGCAGATACTGTATCAATATTGGTGTCAAAGGTGTGATTATCAGTAGGTTTTGTGAGTAAACCCAGATAGTTGTGAGATTGTTTGAATGGTATTTCGATGGGTTCTTCGGCCGTTTGAGCGACCTCTTTGGAAGGTGATGGTGATTTAGGTTTTGATTTTGATTTTGACTTTGATTTTGTCATTTTTGCGGAGAGGAACGAAGGAGGATTTTGGAGATTTTGAGAAGAAGGGTTGGAAACTGCTATGAGAAGAGAATTTTGGAATTCAATTCGACAGTGTAAAACCCTGTTTGGGGTTTAGGGCAGGGTTTTATTTGAAAAAATGATCGCTGATGTGGCAGCGGTTATTTTGATCTGAGGGCTAAAAACTGACCACGTGTCAAACACTGATGGAACGGATGAAGTATGGAGAACAGTTGTTTTAAGGGCCACTGACATATCAAGCATCAGTGGTTACAACGGTAAAAATTGTGGGCAGTGGATGATTTTACTATCAGTGGATAGCATATCAGTGGATAGAATACTGATTTTGAACATCAGTGCTTTTCAAGAAAATGAGGGATCAGTGGTTAACTTTCAGCAGTGGACAGTGTTTAGGGATCAGACGTTGGAACAAAACAGTGGTTAGGGTAAATGGTACAATTCTGAAGGACAGGTGTTTCAGCAACAATTTTGAAGATTTTCATTCAAGGTTTTGTCACATGTCAATTTTGTAAGACAGTGATTTAGTATCCCAGATTATGAAAACTTTTTGCTAAGGCAACTCATTTCTGTTTAATATTCAATTAACACATGAGTACCCTAGTATTTTAAGCACAGTTTGCAATCAACCTTTGATAAAAAATTTAGGAGCAAACCTGAGTATGACATGATCATGACATATGTACCATTTCCTTTTGACCCATTTATGAGGACACAAATACCATCAAAAATAAGGTATTACATCCTGACAGGAACTGAAACCGATTGCCAACAAAAACAAGCAACGGTTTCAAATATATTATTCCAAAAAAAATGAATAATATATCCTGATTATTCGAGAAAATCCTTTGTAAAAAAATTAAAGGATTTTCTAAAAACAGCATCAAAAGAATCTGGTAGGATTTCAACAAGATACGTAATCATATCATGCTCTGGTTTATGAAAAATGATCAGTGGTTTGACAACAGTTGATAAAACATTCTGAATATATTTTGACCACTGTTTGGTATCATTTTCTTTGTCAGTTGATTGCAAACATGAGGATTCATGGATAAATTACTTTTGAACATTTGTCTCATCCTCTTTGGAGCTCATTTATGGGAAACAAAACCTTTTCATGAACAAATAAATGCACATAGTTGCTTGATAACCATTGTTATCCTAAACTTTAACTCATAAGTGTTTTATGTTTATACTCTTTCCTTTTGACATCAAAAGTTTTGAGACAAACACACTTCGGAGTTTTTATGAAATATCTTTAATGTATTTTAACATAGTTGATTTTGTCCTTTTGAAGAACTCAACCTGTTTTCAACACATAAGATCTGAATGACTAAAGTTTTAATTTCTCTCTTTTTAAAATTACCAAAAACACTAACGTTTTGTGAACATAGGTTTCTGTTAATCCGAGATTCATACTTTAGCATTTAAACCAGGTGACAACACAATTTTCATAACAGCAATTGAATTCAATTTTGACAATATGAAATAATCCCATAGTTTAACAGATATGTTTTCAGATCTGAAAAACTAAGAGTGACTTATGCGTGAAATCACTTGTTGTGTGAGATTTGTGTGTCATATGACATCTTGGTTGATGTACAGAGTTTTTGAATAACCATTTTGATCATGATTTTACTCGTTACTCTGTTTTTCATCTGAATACAACCAACCTTAGTATCAATGAATTTTGAGCCGAACTGTTATGTCAAATTGATTGTTAGATCGAATTTGGCTGTCCAAGCTCTGATACCAATTGTTAGGATCGGAGGCTCTCATGATAGTGTTTGTTTGTTTGAAATGAATGATCAATGAATATGAAAACATGTTAGGTGCAGCGGAAATGAAAACAAACTTTGTAAACACAATCAAAGGAGAAAATAGTTTGATAAACAATTGCTTCACATAGAGTCAAAAGATTACAAATCAAAGCAAAAGATTACAGTCATGCTTACAAACTATACTCCCCCTCAGCCTGATGCCCCAAGGTTGGTTGCACACAAGATGAAAGGATTAGACATGAGGAGAAGAACCCACTCAGTCAATCAAATGTAACAATACAGGGTACTGTTACATTTATAGGCAAACCAAACCACTGAGGTATCTCAGCTGACGTCACCATGAAAGCGACGTCTAACAGCCTAACAACCTGTATCTACTGTCTTTACACAAACACTGCTAACTTAACCACTGACTATACATAAAACAGATAATTCACTAAACAGCTGCTTTCTCTTTATGTCAGTGCTTTCCTCAAGGTTGATCAGTCCTTGACTGGGCAGTGCTTTATCATCAGTAGATAGGACCAGCAGTGTTGGATACATCAGGGTTTTCATCAGCAGTTGAAAGGGCAGCAGCAGTTGAGTATGAACAGCGGATAAAGACCATTAGTTGTTATAAATCACTTTCAAGGGGAGAGCAAAGTGTAAACTGCTGCTTATTGTGAATCCTCTGTTGTGACCTGGTTTTGGCTTTACATTGTCTGTTCCTCTGGTAGGGGTTCAATCCCAACACATCGGCGTATAACCCGTTTGAGCATTAGGCATATTCGGGTTACAACTTCTACAATGCCCCTGCCGTCGACCCGTACCTCGAGGCGGCCAACTACAATGCTCTCCACCCAGAAGGACCCTTCGCTTCGTACCAAACTGGGTACCCAGCTTATGGGTATCAATACCCACCACCTCCTCAACCTCCGCAGCAGCGGCTCAGCCGCCACATATCCAACCACCGCAGCAGCAGGAAATCCTTCAGAGGTTGAACTAGGTGGAGCGGGAGGTAGAAGAGGAGCGTAGGAGCCGCCGGGGTCTACTTAAGGGTTTGACGAACCTGATAAAGGGGAAGAAGAAGAGGGATTATTGAAATTCCTTACTTATTTTGTTTTGTAATTTTATTTTCAATTAAGTCCCTTTGTGGACATCTTTTTTATGTACTAGTTCCCTGCATGGACTTGTCTTTTATTTCTGTCCTTGCGTGGACAATGTTATTTCTTTAAAAGTCCCGTTTAGGGCAATTATATACTTCTCTTTATTTAATGGGATGTTTTAATTTAAAATTTCATTTGTCATTATATGTAAGAATATATTATATGAAATAAATCAAAATATTATTCCTTTTTGTAATTGATCCGCCAATAAAATATTAAAAGAAAATCTTGAAGGTATAACCTAGCCTATATGTCATTTTAGACATGGCCCTGATGGTAAAACCTTTTTAAGATTCAAATCCCTGTTAACATCTGAAAACATGTTAGCACTCTTGGCAAATGTGGTTCGATAAAATCACACTAGTCATCCTTGTATTGGATTTTTCCAATTTCTTATTCTTACCTAAATTTAAATATCCATTAGTGATAAAGTGCCTGCGGGCCATATTCATTGTTTAATAAGACAAAAGATGGTTGAAGTCTACGACTCCCTGTCAAGAAAAGGTGATGAACTATGTTCAAGCCTTAATGCCTCGATCCTATAAGATCATGGCTTATAATTTAAACTGTCCTTGTGACTAGGCCTTTTGTGCCACTCTAATATATTTAATGATTTACAACTAGGGATAAATTATAATGAAAACCCTAAATAAATATGACTAACAAATTAATCAATATGGTTTATATTTACCATGGTTAATAAATCATCAAAAATGACAATTCCATAATAGGACTTCTGAATAAATCGTTGTCATCTTTTTATGTAGCAATCAAGCTACATGGCTGAATCAGAAGAGGTTAACAGTCACCCCACGGAGAGAAACGATACCACCAGAGTTAATGTAGCTGGTGCAGACCTACAAGCGTTAATAGATAATGCTGTTACTCGAGCCCTTGACAGACAGTTTAAAGAATCAAGCGGTACTCGCACCAGAACACAGTCTGTACCTCATACGAAGCCGCCTTCCAAGACTCATACATCTCACAAATGTGATTTTCATCACTTATCAAACCAAAGGAGTGTCCCGTCGAAGAAGATTCTGCTCAATCAAGAGCCACGTGTTAAGACCTGTTCTTATAAAAATTTTGTCTACTGCAAGCCTAGGGACTTCACAGGGGAGAAGGGAGCCATTGATTGTATGACATGGCTAGATGAGATGGATACTGTGGTTGATATTAGTGGTTGTGCAGAACAGGACATTGTGAAGTTTGTTTCACAATCTTTTAAAGGTGAACCTTTAGCTTGGTGGAGGTCCCTAATCCAAGCTACAGGGAAGATCCCATTGTATAACTTGACTTGGGATCATTTTGTTGCTCTAATCAAGGAAAATTTCTGCCCCCAACATGAAGTTGAGAAAATCGAGACTGACTTCTTGACCTTGGTCATGAAGAACTTAGATTGTTAGGTATATCCTACAAGCTTCAACACCATGTCTCGATTGGTTCCTTATTTGGTCACACTGGAATCGAAGCGCATAGCTCGTTTTATTGGAGGTTTAGCTCCAGAAATTAAGGGGAATGTGAAAGCATCCAGACCTACCACGTTTAGGTCAGTGGCAGATCTGTCTCTATCCCTCACATTGGATGCTATCAGAAACAAATCTGCCAAAGTTTCTGATGAAGGTAAACGAAAGCGGGAGGATGAGAGTTCTCATCGCTCCGACAAGAAGAAAAAGGGGAACTCGGATCACAAGAAGAGTTCGGGGTTTAAAAAGGATAACCAACAGTCGGGTGAGAAACCCAAATGTAAGACATGTCAAAAGCATCACTTTGGGAAGTGCAGGTTGGAATCGAAGTCGCAGTCGCAATCAAAGACTTTTGGATGTGGGATCTGCAAGTCCAAAGAGCATAAGACTTTGGATTTCAAGAAATTGAAAGATGCAACCTGTTATGGTTGCAACAAAAAGGGGCACATTAAGACCAATTTCCCTAAGAATCCAAAGAAGCCTGAAGAGGCTAAGAAGACCAATGCTCGGGTCTTCCAGATGAACGCTCAAGAGGCTGTACAGAATGACAACGTGATAACAGGTACCTTTCTTATCAATGATGTTTATGCTAGAGTGTTATTTGATTCAGGTGCAGACAAGTCTTTTGTAGACAATAAATTTTGTAAATTGTTAAATCTGCTTGTTAAGACTCTAAGCATAAAATATGAAGTAGAATTGGCTGATGGTACTATAGAGACTGCCTCAACAGTTCTAGATGGATGTTTTATATCCATTAGGAATCACTCTTTTCCGCTTTCCTTGCTTCCATTGAAATTAGCAGGATTCGACATAGTAATAGGCATGGATTGGTTATCTCATAACCAAGCCCAAATTGTATGTGATAAGAAGCAAGTGGTTATCAAGACTCCTTATGGTGAGCCATTAACGATTCAAGGAGATACACAATACGGGTTGCCTAAGCAAGTGTCTATGCTTAAGGCGTCAAGGTGTTTGAAGAAAGGTTGTGTCATTTACATGGCACAGGTAACCAATGATGAACCAAAGCCCAAGATTGAAGACATCCCTGTTATTTCTGAATATCCAGATGTATTCCCTGAAGAACTACCTGGTTTACCTCCAGATAGGCAAGTTGAGTTCAGAATCGATATTATTCCTGAAGCAGCACCAATTGCAAGAGCACCTTATCGGTTAGCACCAACTGAGATGAAAGAGTTAAGGACTCAGTTGGATGATTTGTTGGCAAAGGGTTTTATTCGGCCTAGCTCGTCCCCTTGGGGAGCACCGATTCTGTTTGTGAAAAAGAAGGATGGCTCGATGCGTCTATGCATCGATTATCGCGAGCTAAACAAGGTTACAATCACGAATAGATATCCGTTACCCAGGATCGATGATCTATTCAATCAGCTTCAAGGAGCAAGTTACTTTTCAAAGATCGATCTAAGGTCAGGTTATCACCAGTTGAAGGTCAGAGACGAAGATGTGCACAAGACCGCATTCAGAACTCGCTATGGTCACTATGAGTTCTTAGTGATGCCTTTTGGGCTCACTAATGCACCCGCAGCATTCATGGATCTCATGAATCATGTTTGCAAGCCATATTTAGACAAGTTTGTCATTGTCTTCATTGATGACATTCTTATTTATTCAAAGAATCAAGCCGATCATGAAAGACATATTCGGTGTATCCTTAAACTTCTTCAGCAAGAGAAGCTCTACGCCAAGTTTTCTAAATGTGAGTTTTGGCTTCGGGAAGTCCAATTTCTTGGACACGTGGTAAGTGAGCATGGTATCCAGGTGGATCCCGCTAAGATTGAAGCGACTATGAATTGGCAAGAGCCTAAGACTCCTACAGAGATACGCAGCTTCTTGGGTCTAGCAGGATACTACAGGCGTTTCATCGAAAACTTTTCAAGGATTGCAGCACCTCTAACTTTGTTGACTCGCAAGAATGTCAAATTTGACTGGGTTCCCAAGCAGCAAGAATCCTTTGATATCCTTAAGCAGAAATTAAGCAATGCTCCCCTGTTGACATTGCCAGAAGGAATTGAAGAATTTGTGGTTTATTGTGACGCATCGCACACCGGCATGGGTTGTGTGCTTATGCAAAAGAGCAAGGTTATTGCTTATGCTTCACGTCAATTAAAAGTGCACGAGAAGAATTACACCACCCACGATTTGGAATTGGGTGCCGTTGTATTTGCACTGAAGCTATGGAGGCATTATCTTTATGGGATTAAGTGCGTGATTTATTCTGATCATAAGAGCCTTCAGCATCAGTTTAATCAGAAAGATCTTAACATGAGGTAACGCAGATGGATGGAAACATTAAACGACTATGATTGTGAAATCCGATATCATCCAGGAAAAGCGAATGTAGTCGCTTATGCTTTGAGCAGGAAGGAAAGGGTTAAGCCCATTAGGATCAACGCCAAGAGCATTGAATTAAAGAACAGCTTGAATGAAAGGTTGTTAGTCGCTCAAAAGGAAGCTGTGTTAGAAGCTAACTATCCGAATGAGAAGTTAGGCGTAACTGCTGAACGGTTATCATATGGCGAGGATGGAATCCTAAGATTGAATGGTCGAATATGGGTTCCAATTTATGGAGGACTTCGAGATGTGATTCTTCAAGAAGCTCATAGCTCCAAATATTCAATTCATCCTGGCAGTGATAAGATGTACCAGGATTTAAAGGCAAATTATTGGTGGATAGGTTTGAAGAAATCAATAGCCACTTATGTGGCTAAATGTCTGACATGTGCTCAAGTTAAAGCCGAACATCAGGTTTGCTGCAACAGCCTGAACTTCCCACTTGGAAGTGGGAAATGGTAACTATGGATTTTATCACAAAGTTACCAAGGACAAAGCATGGGAATGATACTATTTGGGTTATAATCGACAGGCTGACCAAGTCAGCTCACTTCTTGCCTATTAAAGAGACACATAGCTCCGATAAGCTAGCTCAGCTGTATGTGGATAAGATTGTATCTCTGCACAGAGTGTCGGTATCTATTATCTCCGACAGGGATACTAGATACACATCTCACTTTTGGAAAAGCTTTCAGCAATCGTTAGGCACTCGTTTAAATTTCATCACTTCTTATCATCCTCAAACGGATGGCCAAAGCGAGCGTACAATTCAAACACTCGAGGATATGCTCAGAGCTTGTGTTATTGATTTAGGTGGAGGTTGGGACGACCATCTTCCTCTGATTGAATTTTCGTATAATAATAGCTATCATTCGAGTATTCAAGCAGCGCCTTTCGAAGCTTTGTACGGAAAAAAGTGTAGAACGCCAGTTTGTTGGGCGGAAGTTGGAGATGTCCAACTGTCAGGACCTGATATAGTCATGGAGACGACGGACAAGATTGTTCAAATCCGTGATCGTCTGAAAGCTGCCAGGGACAGGCAGAAAAGTTATGCGGATATGAGGCGCAAACCTTTAAAGTTTGAAGTTATGCGGATATGAGGCGCAAACCTTTGCAGTCTACGCAGCCCACGACAAAGGTGCCAGCGACAAAAATTCTGCACAGCTTGCAGGTTCAGCCAGTTCCACCGCCTTTGTATGCAAATTTTCGATTCTAGGGGCTTGTTTGATGGTTTCTTCTGCCACCACAACACCTGTAATCATCTGGGAGCTTCCCTAAACAGGTGTAATGATCTTAGCAAGCTCAAATCTCCTATAAATAGCCCCCATTTTGATCACTTAGAACTTGCACATTTGAATTTTCATTCAAAACTCACTCTCTGAAGCCTCCTGGAGCTAAAAGAAGCTTTCTCTAGTTCAAACTTCGTGCTAAGGACTCTTGTAAGTGTACTTAACCTCTGTAATTAAGTTTTCATTAGTGTAATGACCAAAAGTCAAAGTTAGCGTAATTAAGCTTTGACTTAGTGATTAATCACAAACAGTCCAGCCATTATTCGAATTGAAAGTGGCTATGTGTTGGTAATTATGTAGGTGTTAAACCCTTAAAAGGGCACTTTCAAATTATCACATTATCTCAGTCAATTGTCGGGTCAAACCTAGTAATAAAAAGTCAAACGGGTCAGTTTTTACAAATTAATTCATAACTGATAATGCAGAGGTTATGGAACATGTTTTAACACTAAAATACCTTGGTTAATAATATAAGAACATGTTTAGGCATGTTCAACTCGACAATTCTGAGTTTAGGCTCGGTTCACAACCGAAAGTCGCAAAAGTAGACTTTTGCTTTGACTTTCAGTTCTGACCCGATTTAGTTTAGTTTAGACATGCCTTAGGGTTCCCTTAGGACCATATTACATGTTAGTATAACCCTCTGACATTATACTATATGGTTCCTTTGAAATCTGAATTATTTGCATGTTTCCGTAAATGCTTAAAAGTTGACCATTATGCCCTTTTATCATTAAAACGAGATTTTTGAAAATGTGAGAGGACAAAAACCTTTATTACTGATTTAAAAGCATGTCCTAAAAATTTGACATCAGTTCATGGTCTAAAATAGAAATTATGCGTGATATCGTAAAATGAAAGCTTTTTATTAATTAAATGGCATTTTTAGTATAAATCATATTTAAACCCAAATTTTGGAACCAAACTTGCCACCTACTGTTAAGATATAATATTTAAGGATTTTTGGAAATTTTTGTTAAATTTTAAACTGATCATAACATAGAGTTCTTGCATAGGCTCGGTAATTGACGATAATGCCCTTTTCGCTAATAAAATGAGTTTTACACATCCTTTACATGCCAACCTTTTTCTACTGATTTTATACATTAAATAAATTATTTTAAACAGTAGAGGCTGATCAAAACCTCAGATTCCCTTAAACAACCTGAATATCGTCAAATACCGACTTTTATGCGATTTTAGCGCATAGTATGATTTAAAACTATATTTAACACCTAAGACTTATTACCTACTGATATTATAAGCAAATTTTTATACTTTAACAGTAAGTAAAAGTTTTGAACTCAGATTTCCAGATTTGACCCTTATAGCATATGTGAAATGACCAAAATGCCCCTACGGTGCATAGTTTGGCCATAAATGATAAAATTCACATATGTGTGATATCTTACTGATGTAACTTGTTAAAATAAATATTTTTACTGATTGTTTTAGACCAGAACCTCAGATTACCAATTCACCTCTTTTATGAACTTTAAAATGACCAAAATACCCCTACGGGGCATAAATTGTTTTTAAATTCGTTTTGGGCATAATGGAAGATATCCTACTGATATCATAACTTATTTAAAGCATATTAACATGTGGAACCTGTACATGATTCATTTGGTTACCCGTTATGCATATTCGCGTTCGGTACGGTTTATGTAACTAGTTTGCATAAATTAACCGAAACGGGGCAAACCTTATCATTTTTACTTCAAAATCCAGAATGTGTTTAGTTTACCCATTTTATACAAGTCTTCATACTTGTCGGGTCTAAATCACATTCTAATCCGGTCTTCGCTTAATCTTGCGTTTTGAACCATAAACCTTTCATTAAAACTAAATGTTCTAAGTTAAGACTTAAATAAGACCCGTTAGGAATCTAATAGGTTATTAAAACCTTCGTTCCAGATTTAGGAGTCCAGTAAAATATACTTGTACTTGCTGATTGATATACGACTGAGGATAAAATTATATTTTTTCTCAGGTAAATACTTTTAACTTATTTTCCGTTATACGGGCTTGAGATACGGTATTATAATAATACCGCTTGGTCGGGTATTGAATGTTTAAAAGATTAGTGGTTAAGCTATTGAAATAACCCATTTTAATCTGTCTTGTTTGATGCAATGCCTTTGGGGGGTTAATGACCATGTCCTGGATATCCTCGGCTCATTTATTAAGAAATGGCCACGGCTTAAGCACGGGGTGTAGGCATACACCTGACAGTTGCGTATGTATAAACGGTATCTCACTCTCTTATGGGCATATACTTGTGGTGTGTCTATTAATCTAATCCGGCTCTTCTAACCGGGTCCTGAACGGACGACAAACATGTAAATCTGTATACAAGATTATTTTAAAATAATTGTCCCAAGTTATAAAAGATTTTATGCCTTGTGCATCCAAACTAATTTTATAAATTTTTTCAAAAGAGTCAGTTAACTGTATTTACCAGTGTAAACTAACGTATTTTTCAAAAAGGTTAAGTGCAGGTACTACGCGTAATGGGTTGGCTACTCGTAGTATCAAATAAAGAGTCTTGCAAGCTTTTGATGCTTAAATCTGTTGAACAATATTTCTTTTTATTTTAGATCTGCCTGTGGATCCATTTACAATCCGTTGTGTAATATTTTATGTTTCTTTCAACTCGGTTTGTATAATTTACTTTTAGACTTCCGCTGTGCATTTAAACTGTGATTAATTGACTATGATGATATCAACTACGTCACGATACTCCCCACCGGTAATACGTGGAAATATCGGGGTGTGATACTGTAACAACCCGACTTTTGAAAGTCAAAGTCAAAGGAAGAAAAGATTGCTAATTGCGATATGTCACTCCTTGCTTAATTACTGATTGTACTTCTCGACTTGTAATCGATACTCTAATTTAAAGTGCTTTAGTTGTATTATGTGGAGTACTTGTTAATAAATTGCTATTTAATCACAGTTTAATCGCAAATCACATCGTTATCGCATCACAACTTGAATCATAGGTTAAGGATATTATTTTACGTATGTGTGCTATTGTGTGTTACTTGTGCATGTTATGTTTATGTTGAGGTGATTAATCGCAACTCTATCGCAACGCAATCTCATCACAAACTCGAGATATAAGTTTATTGAATGTTAGTTAGGTTATTTGTGTAACTATTGTTTGATACTATCGCATCGCTTACTCGCAATGCATCGCAACGCTTAACGCACGAAATGAAACATCGAAACCAACTCGCACCCGCCATCCGATCGAATGGCCATCCGTTCGGATCGGATGGCCATCCGATCGAACCGCACTTCGTTTGCACACCTGCACCACCTTTCCTCTTTTGGCAATCTATAAATAGCCCCGTCACATCACTGTTCATGATGTGACTACTCTCTCATCTGACCAGCACGTTCCAGCCCTCTTTTCTCTCGATTTCTCGCGATTCTTGTAAGTTTTTTACGTGTATAAAATGCAACATATAAATTATATCAAATGAGGCATAAAACTAACCCTTTTTAGTACTAATGTTGGAAGACTCTCTCGTTAACTACGTGTATGCCTTGAGGGAGGCCATCGATGAAATGACAGGAATAGAGGAAGCCCTGGTTGACCATATAAATCATTTGACGGTGGGACTAGAGGGATGTCTTCGAGAAGTCAACCTTTTGCACCAAAGCTTGAATATTCTCGCATCTCCTCCTTTGGTGCCAATCATTGCACAAAGGGAATGGAATGTTATGTCGGAAGTCATTATTCCGGCCGAGTGGTATGTCATGCATATGGAGCCCCCTCAAGACATATTACATGGGGTCCCGGTGGCCGTCGCACCTCCTCCAAAAGACATTATGGAAAATGAGCCCGCCTTCTTCCTCCCAAGGGAGATAGAAGAATGGCTCAACGACATCTAAGGGACATCCCTCGGTTACGAGTTCTACAACGCCTTTAAAGTACCGGAAAGTTATTTCCGGGTTTTTGATATTCCTACAATAAGGGTAGAACTCCTTAGAATGATTTCCTACGTTACTTGACCTATCTATCTTAGGAACTTTTAGTTTTTCAAATTTTTTTTTAAGTTATAGGGTCTTTTGTAATTTGCTATTTTCAATGAATGATGGTTCCTAAGTATTAAATGGTGTTTGGATGATGTTGTAATGGATAAAACACACTCGAAATGGTGGAGGTTACTAAGGGAAACTTGAACCCACACCCCATGCACGAAAACAGAGCCTCCCGACAATTTTCTTCATTACAGCAAGTTCAGCACGGGACCGTGCTCAGCCAAACACGCCCCGTGCTCAAGGTTCTGCAGAAAATGCCCAGTTCAGGTAACTGGACATGGGGCCGTGTTCACTGAACACGCCCCCATGCCCAGCCTTCTATAAAATATGGTACTGGCGATCTGAACACGGGGCCGTGCCCGGACCAACACGGGCTCGTGCCCAGATGACCAGTAACATAAAATTTTGTTGTTAAACACCTTTTTACATATTCAATCAACCTAAAAACTTATTTTTGGGACACATTGAGGACAATGGGTAATTTAAGTGTGGGGGGATGCTAAAACCTTGAATTTTGCAAGTCCTAATAACAAGCCTTACACAAAACTCTATTGGAACCGCTAATCACCCCAAATTTTTTTCAAAAACTTTTCGTTTTTTTCCTTGTCTTGGTTTAATTTGGGAATAACAAGTTCTAAAAAGGTTATATTTTTACAAATTTACAACCGATAGCGTTGTGATAAAAAGAACCAAAATAAGAAAATTATAAAACGACATGACAAATTTAGTTAAAATTTGATTATATATACTTGATCACATAATAAACCCATTCCCACAAAAAGTGAGTTTTGAGCCTTTATTGAGCATACAAGCATACATCTTTAAACTAAATGCTCATTTTTCGTTTCTTGTGTGAATAGCCGCTTGGTTCTTACGACTCTAGAACTTGCCACAACGATACATTCCTGGTCCTTACCAACTTAAACCCAAGTAAGTAAATGACGGAGGCATTTGGACTAACCCATTTTTCTTTCAACACCATTATTTTTCCTTTTCTTTTAACCTACCCAAAAATCCCCATAGTTAACCCATTTGAGGCTAAACCTTTTCATTTCTAAACCCACAAAACAAACACCCTTCACCCACCAAACCCTTTTTCTTTTAAACCCTTTTGTTTTAGTAAAAAAACTCGGTTTTCTTGTGACGATTCTTTATAAAAAAAAAATGAAGTCTAGCAATAAACAAACAAGTTCATCAAATAAACTTTGTTTGAAAGTGCTTTTTTTGAATAAAAGTCACAAAAACAAAAAGTTTTACCACGACCGACCCTTTTTACACTTTTAGCCCTTTCTTTTTACTAACCACTAACCCAAAACCACCTACATTTAACCCAAGCCTAACCCTTCCCCAAGTCCTCTTGATATTTACAAAGGTTTATAGTTAAAAAGGAGGAGGATTGATTGCTTGGCAAGCTTATGGTAGAAGTAAGTTCCATGCCGGTCTCGAGTGTTTCACAAAAATACATCTCCGGCCGAGTGTTGAGTGATCTCCCGTGAGGTATGTGAACTTGTATATAAATGGAATTTAAAAAAGGCATGTTATGCCCAAATAAGTAATTTCTCTTATAAAACGTTCTAAATAAATCATGGCGAATAGGATTGTAAATAACATAAAAATAAAACCCAATAAAGATCTTGGATTCCCGACACTCAAGATAAGCCCAAAACTTCTCTTCTACCCATTCCATTTGGGCGTGTAAGCCACATTATAAAAGAGTTTTGCTTGAGGACAAGCAAAGATTCAAGTGTGGGGGTATTTGATGTGTATAAAATGCAACATATAAATTACATCAAATGAGGCATAAAACTAACCCTTTTTTAGTACTAATGTTGGAAAAAGTGTGCTTTTGTTTTCCTTTTGTATTTTCAGTACCAAATGAGCTTAATTGAACAAAAGGAACAAATATGCAGCTAAATCTAACATAAATACAAAGAAAAGGAATAAACGTGGCATGCCCGACCCCTCGACAACATCTTCCCAAGCAAAAACAAAGAAACAGAAGGCTGACCACGGCCCTGTGCCCAGCGGACACGGGGGCGTGGCAAGATACCTGTAGAAAAGACAAAGCCTTAGAAGCTTCTATTCCCAGCATGGGGGCGTGCCCAGCTCAACATGGGCCGTGGTCAACGCTAAGATTCGCAAAATCTTTCAAATCTTGATAGTACAGATTCGCTTCTGCACACGGGGCCGTGTCCAGTGAACACGGGGGTGTGTGGAGCTAATGCAGACAAATTGCAATTAATGAAGAAAGAGAAAAATGATGGACACGGGGCCGTGCCCAATGGACACGGGGCCATGTCCGGGCTTCTGTGCATGCTATAAATAGGGGTGCTTGGCTCACTTCAAAGGCATCCCTTGACAAACCACCTCTCTCCCACTTCACCCACATTCCACCACCATCACAACACCCACATCCACCACCATCATCCATCTTAGAGTGTGTGTAGTAGTCTCGGGATCCAAGATTGATAGTAAGAGTTCTTGACAATCAAATGCCATGTTTGCCTAAGTCTCTTACATCACTTGGTGAAGACAAGCATTTAGTGTAATACTTTTGATTTTTAATCTTTTCGCACTTTTTATTTGGTTTTGTATTAATGACTTTAATAACTAGTTTCTTATGTTGAAGGTGAAAATTCCTTATCATTTGTCCGTGGTGTCTTGGCGCTATTTTACTGTTTATATAAAATAAAAGATTTACACCATTCATATATCTACGGTCTATATAGAGATATGTTGGCTACCTGGTCGGGGGTTAAGGGAATGGTTTGGTAAGGTTCTTGCCTTGTTCAGTGTATAGATCCTGCAAGGACCTGGGTCAAGCTTACTAGGACCTCCTTCAATACCCACTGATATTGGATGGCGGGGGTGCGAATGGCTTGATCCCCTCATATGTAAACTACTATTAATACATTAACCCGGCTACTTGGGATTGTATCCCCGCTGACTCAAACCACTTAGCTGAGGGTAACGTCACCTTCAAAAGAGGGGCCTACCACATTACGCATTAATAACTTAATTAATTATCTTTCAATATTCCGACCCTTTAGGATTGTATCCTTGCTGACTTAAACTACTGGGTTGAGGGTAACGTCACCTTCAAAAGAGGGGCCTACTACTATAACTAAGATAATCTCTTAAAAAGTGCAAAGTGCAGAAATCATCAAAGGTTACATTAAAGGCGAGTCGGATCCAAGTGATTCATCTTGTCTATCTGTTTTTATTTTTATTTTTCAGCATTTTTAGTTTTTATTTTTCATGTTTAAAATCTTTTCTAAAACTTTTGATTTGATTAGACGTTGAGGATAAACCGGTATTAAAAGCTCTTGTGTCCTTGGACGACCTCGGTATCTTACCAACGCTATACTACGCTCACGATGGGTGCACTTGCCCATGTGTGTGTTCAGTGTTAGTAGAATATGGTGTTTTATAAATTTAAAACTTGACTAACGTGTTAAAAAGGGCTAAAAATATAAAGAAAAACATAATACACCCGACACACACCAGATTTCAACCCAAATCTTGTACATCTTTGATCTTCACACACTTCTCCATCATTTTCACCATCAAATCTTCACTTTTAACCATGAAATCGGCTGATTTGAGGTGTTCTAGGGTGAGGTCATCATGGGGTTCTTATGAACTTCAAGATTTGACATCATTCCACCAAGAACAACCCAGATCTAAAAGATTTCAACATGATTAAACACTAATTTCGCCTAAATCTAAACATTTTCAAGAGTAGAAGGATTAAAAGATGTTTTCATAACTTTTCTTTCAACTATTTTACACTCATGCACCCAAAACCGATAGAATCGGAGCTCATTCAGGCCTTCTACTCATTCTCTAGTGTTGTGTCAGTCTGAGATCTGGTTCCTATCAACGAGATGACCGACTTAGCGGGTTGAACATGAACAACCGTCAAGAACAGTTAACTGATCAGAATGGGGTGATTCCCGTCCGATCGGATAACTGGGACTTGAGGGAATTCCCGTTGTTTAACACGTTGTCATATCGTCTCGATCAAACCGCAAACTTTCAAACTTGACAAATTTCAAAATGAGCAAGTCACTGAACGGGCTGCCGTCCGATCGGATGACATTGGTCTTCAACACTTAAACTTTTACAACATTTTCAAAGCATAACCAAAACCAGCGAATGGCCATCCGATCGGATGACCATCCGGTCGAATGACCATCCTGCTGTGAACTTGTTCTCAAAGAGATGTCTCACTTGGACGGACCGCCATCCGACCGAACGGCCATCCGACCGGACGACCTGAAGGGTAGAGATACTTCTCTGTTTTCAAAATGCTACAACGAAAACTTCAAAGCCATCATACACAAACACATCCATTCCAAACGAATGGCAAACCGACCGAATGGCCATCCGACCAGATGACCATCCGTCCGGATTGCCATCCGTTCGGATGTCCCTTCGTCACTCAGTCACTTCGCATCGTTTTACGCACTGTTTATCGCTTACGCTATCATTCTGTTCAGGCTAATCCCCCAGCGCTCCCTTCAATCCAAGAGAGTGTTTATTTACTAAACACAATCTGTGAGTATACTCGATCCCGTTTTGCCTTAAAGCACTTTTGGGTGTTACATACGTTACTTATACTAAATTACATCGATCACACAACACAAACACTTTTATACGCTAACCGTTACTGCATGTTACACGTGTTACTCGATGAATGCTTGTATGTTATGTTTACACAGTGATTGTTTCCTGACACCTTAGCAACGATAGTACTATAGTTTGGACTCAGCACCTGTCGTAGACAGGGGTTGTTAAGGGCTTTTCTTCATGTGTCACAGTGGTGATATGTGTTGCGCACTTTACAACTCGTAGTCACGTCTGTGCATATTTCATTGTCGATAACCTACTTGCTTCACATTATACATGTTACATGCTGGTTATGCATAAACTCGCTTTCACTATCTATTATACTACAAAACTTGTATGCTCACCTTTACACTATGTGTATTGACCTCTATTTTAACGTATGTGACAGGTGTTTGAGATGCTAGGATGCTTGCTATGTGGAATTCAAGTAGGATGAGTCTAGAAACAAACAATTTAAATCTGAGTTGTCGGAACAACTTATATTTGTCTCTGAGAACTACTTGTCTGTAATAACTGTGTTACTTGTTATGTCATGGTATGGGACGTGATGCTTAAATAATTGGTAATTATAGTTGTTATGGAATCTCTTTGACAATCTGTTTCGCTCAGTGTCGCGCCCCGATGATTCCACCATAGGTTGGGGTGTGACACAAACATAAAGGACGAAAAGTGTAATTTACCCATTAAAAATAGGGTAAATTACACTTTTCGTTCTTTATGTTTGTACCGGGTTGCAATGGATAGCCTTTAACTTCAATAATTACAGTCACAATCCTTTATTTGGAAAACTTATTGCACCTTACGTCCTTTGACCTTAACTTGGTTAAATTTTTTAGTTAACTTTGATTAGATAAGGGTAATATTGTCTTTCTACCAATTTGAGTTAAAATTATTATTATAAATAAAACAAAAATAGTTTTTAAAAACCAATATATATATCACTCACTTTTATCTTTCTCTTCTCCATCTCTCTCTTCCACCATCACCATCGTTTACCACCAACTCCCACCACCATTAACCCAATATCAAAGTAAATTATTTTGAGTTTTCAAAACCCAAATGCCTCAAAGTAAATTATTTTGAGTTTTCAAAACCCAAATGCCAGCAAACCAAAAACCCTAAAATTTCTACTCACAAATCTGGAATTTTTTTCGCCGCACAAAACAAATCCAATCAGATCCGTTAATCACTGTTCCGATTACAAAACACAGTTACAACCTCTGTTTCTTCTCGCCCCGAGCACACCTTCAAACGGTTTATTCTCTTCGTCTGCTCGATTTATATGTTCACATATTAAAAACGCTGGATAGTGGTGGTTTGTTGGACGGATACGGTCAACGCGGTGTTTGATCGGGCACTGGAGTTTAACTGGTCGGGTGTTTTGTTGATGAAGCTTGTTTCAGAAACTAACGTTGGTGGTGTTTTGATTTAGAGAGAGGGAGAGAGAGAGAGAGAGAAAGGGAAAGGGAAAGAGTTTAAAGAGGGGGTGGTGGTAGATCTGACAGTTTCCCCAAAATAATTTCTGAATCAATTGTTAACGGTTTGGCCTAAATTAATTCCGACCCAGATGAAGCCCAGCTTCTAGACTTACTCCCCAAGTGTTTACACATTGTATTTAACTCCGATGAGATCGAAACGGTCAACGCGGTGTTTGATCAAGCCTTAGAGTTTAACTGGTCGGGTGGTTTGTTGGTGAAGCTTGTTTCGATTATTCAGGAGTTTCAGTTTCAGTTTAACTTTGATGGTAGTGGTGATCAAATAGGGTGGTGATACGTGTTTTGTCTCGTGGAATCAACAACGTACACAAGGTTAGGGTTTCCAGATGTGGCAGTGGGAGTGGAGGTCATTTTGGATGGCAGGTTTAGAGAGAGAAAGGGGTGGCGGTGGTGGTGGCTGTGGTGGTGGGGGTTTATTGGAGAGAGAGAGATGGCTTTGTGTTTTTTTATATATATTGTATATTTTTTTAAATCTGATTTCTTTTATTGTTTAAATTTATTTTAGATAAATAAATGAATAAAATTACCAGTTTACCCTCATGTGCAAGGCACTTGCCAATTTAACTGAATTTTTTTAACAAGGTTAGGGCCAAAGGACGTAGAATGTAACGAGTTTTACAAATAAAGGACTGTGACTGTAATTATTAAAGTTAAAGGTCATCCATTGCTATTTGATACAAACATAAAGGACGAAAATTGTAATTTATCCTTTTTTTTAATTTTAGCTCACAAGTATGAAAAAATCAAAATGTTTTTTTTTTTTGAATAGCAACTATGTCATTAAAAAGAAAAAGGAAGCCAGCGAAGAGCTGGATACATGAAAAAATGACCACAGAACACAGATAAAAAAGGAACAAAAGGAAACATTAAACTAAACTAGAACAAGGGTCTGAAACCCATTGCCAGAATGTTTTTGTTAGGTCATATGGAAATTAATTTGTAGGTTTTTAGTAAGGGAGTTGTTAAATACACCCGGCAAGTCAAACATTTTTTAGTTTTACCCATAAGTCAACTGTATTCAGTAACTTTTCATTATTATTTCAATTTTCCATAAAGTAAATTCATTGGACCAACAGTATCATGACTATCATCTTCTTCAATGAGTACCTCATACACAAACAGATACATCATACATTTTTCTATATAAACTAAACTATGTAATCTAAACCAACCATCGCACACCTTCGCCGGAACCGTCTTTGATATGGATGATGAACAACCGGCGGATGACGGTTGGTTTCTCCGGTGAAGTCGCCGGAAAATTGTGACAACTCGGTAATGATGGCTGGTTTCTCCTGTGAAGCCGCCGGTAACCTGTGGATGTTCTTGTGTGTATGTCCTTCAAGAATGTTCTTGTAATAATAATAAAATGGGTCTTGTGAGAACGACGGTGAAGGAAAAATAAAGTGAATTTGGAGTTCTTTATAAAATGGGTCTTGTGAATAAAATGGGTCTTGTGAACGACCTTCAAGAATGTTCTTTATTTTTTTTATATATGAATTGATTTCAAAAATAGACATGTGTCCATATAATAATAATTTATTATATATAATTTGTGATCGTGGCGGCGAATATAAAGTTAAGGATTCAAAAATAGTTCATTCGAATTTGACTTGAACATGGAACCGGTGATAGATTGGAACGAGGTCCCAGATAAGCCGGCCAGACATAGTTCATACATGATAGACTTGAACGAAGTGCCACTGATGAATCACTTGAATTTAATGGGTGATATTCCAAAAGTATTTCATCCATACATAACAAATATACGAAATGTTAAACCCGATGGAAATTGTGGATTTCGAGCACTAGCTGTTTGCCTCGGACTTGATGAACATGAATACTATGAGTACATTCGACAGCAAATGAGAGAAGAGTTACAAAATCGATATCATATCTACGCGGGCATTTTTTTCAGGGATGTAAATTCATTATATGATGACTTGTGTTTCTTTGGGTCGCCTTGTCCAAGAGAACACTGGATGAAAATGCCTGAAGCAGGTGTTCTGATTGCCAATAAGTTTGGTGTAATCGTCCATTCTTTAAGCATGTCAGGCAGTTTCACTATTTTCCCGTTTTGGAGTGGTCCAGAAGAGATTCAACATCACAGAGCTCTTACAATTGCCCTAGTAAATGACGAGAACCATTATGTCATGGTGGAATTACAAGGAGGGTACCCATTGCCTACAATCACGCCTTATTGGAATTTTCGCAACATTAGCATGTCTGCGGCTGGATGGGAGACCATGTATAGGTGGCGTCTAGAATTATATACCCAACTTGATCGTCGTTAAAGTGGTTTTGTCGATCTAGGGGATTAAATGTTTTAATGTTTGCACGTTTACTGTTTTATTAGAGACTCATTATTTATTTATAATTAACTTTTTCACTTTCGTATTTATAATAAAGTGTCTTTATTTATTTATTAATATTGATATTAAAAAAGTAATAAAAGTATTATAAAATAAAATAAGATAAAAAACATAATCATTACTTTTGACTTTCTAATAAAACATAATTACTACTTTTTACTTTATAATAAAATAATATAATAAAGTAGTTAATCATGACAAAATCATTATTAAAATTGACTTTTGGGTATAAAAATCCTTGTGATGGGTATATTTATCACACCCCTTTAGCAAACTGTTTATTTTGGAAAATCAAAAATCGAAATTAACAACATGTGGGCCTGTGAGTTATGGCAGTGTCACATGGGACCCATTCAAGTATAGTGTGAAAGCACTAAGATCCGGTTTGGCCCACATGAAAAACGAACCCGATATTAATGACTCACCAACCTAACGGCTAATTCCACGCTCCTTTTACTCCTTTCACGCTTAACAACATTCACAATGGATCTATTGTATGAATCACATGTGGTTTTAAGTTTAGTAGAGGAGACAAAATGTTATTGTGTATCTTTAAATATCCAGGAAACATATTTCACCAATATAAATTTTTAATATTTTTAAAAGTGGTTGTGAGTGGAGAAAATGTAATGATAAATGTGTAAAAAATATTATTAACTGAAAAGCCGCACCTTTGGGTCCCCTTTAACCTTGATGTCGGTTTGTCCGGAAGAAATTTCACGGACCTCCTTCCCTCTCACATTTCTAGTCCTATTCGTTTACTTTAAAAAATTTCCCTAACCCTTTCTCCTCTTCACGTTAGACTCTCTTTCTTCCACAACAGACACGATGAACGGCGGCCACTATGAAGACAGCCTCGTGTTAAGAAAGAGTTGGGCTAAATTTACCCTTATGTATTTGTTATACGTTTAAGATATGCATACGGACATATAGAAGATGTATATAGTGAAAAGATTGGAATGGGTGCTGATCTAGCCCAAAAGTTCAGGGGCATCCTAAATTTTGTGTTTTGGGATCAGGGGTATCTTTGTATAACGGGGACGAAGTTGAGGGGTATTTTTACACTACGGAGACAAAGTTGAGCGGTATTTTTACACTACGAAGACGGGGTTGAGAGATAGCCCGTGTTATTTCTATTAACACACTAACTTCTCCCCTGGTACAGATATTACTACCCCTTTATAAAATATGAGATTTTATATTTAATTTAATTTAGGTCAATTTTATAACAAAGTGCATTTTTATAACAGATCGGTATACTTTTAATGCATAAAACTAGTAGACGTAATCTTTATTATTAATTATACCGATTTTCTTATAACAAAGTGCATTAATTATACCGATTTTCTATAGAAATTTTTGGGTATATACGTTTTCGCCCCTGTTTTCGAGGGCGAGCTTCGCCACTGAGAATATGTAAATATAAATTTTTAGAATGCTCATCCGTTTTATAACCTACCCATGAGCCGAATATGTAAATATAATATATATAGTGATATGTTTTCTAAACCACATGTTTTATGGGTAACAATGCAACATACAACACAAAACATGCTTCCAATAAAATACTTACGAAGTCATGCTACGAAACAACTAAAATCCCACTTCCCTTATTCTTTTATTATTTCTTTTCGCTTTTTTGACCGATTTCTTTCTACTATGAATGTAATTAAGGCAGCCCACTTTATGTGTTAAAAGTATGAGTACTTTTTATAATACCACTAAAGTCGTCGTCATCATCATACTCAGTAGATCATTTTATGTGTTAAAACTATTAATACTTTTTTTAATACCTCTAAAGTCATCATCATTATCATCATCATACTCAATAACTAAGGTAGGTCTGAAAAAAGTAAGTTTTACTTCTACCCCGTAAGAATAGAGAGACTGTTTCTAGTGAGACACTCGATTCAATAGTAGTTTTGCATAAAACATTGAACATAAGACACATAACGCTCAACAACCGGGACAAAGACTGATTAGTGCATGTACCCTCTTGTTTTTTCGACTATCAACATCACAACATGATGCATGATTAACCATCCCTCGATTTTAACGTCAATTTCACGAAATTAGTAAAACTAACACTTTCTAATATCACTAATGTATAACAATCAATTGTTTAATTTTATATTGGTAAATCTCATATTCTTCGTGGATATAATAGAGTGCGGAGCTCATAAGAAATTATTAAATTTATATATTACCAACAAGTGCATTAATTATTGGTGCGAGAAAAAAACTATACATTTAAACGTATTTAACAAGTCTATGTCCGAAAAAGAAAATCATAACCATAAGCTTTTCGTAAATTACACAGACTATATTGGTATTATAAGATGATAACATAACTTATACTTTGTACCAAAACGTATATTTTGAATATTTTCACATAAATGAATCATTAAGAGCCTAATTTAAAGATCCTTCTTACAATAAAAATTTCCATATTATAACATTTAGAGTAAACTGCCATTTTGGTCCCTGTGGTTTGGCCAGTTTTGCCACTTTAGTCCAAATCTCAAACTTATTACATCCAGGGCCCTGTGGTTTGCATTTTGTTGCCATTTTAGTCCAAAACTCAAAAAGTCTGATTTTTGACTGATTTTCTGACCCTTTTTTGTCCTGTTGTGGAGGGGTAGTTTGGGCATTAAAGTTTCATTAATGTATTTCATTAATTAAAAAAACCATATAATAATAAAATACCCCTTTATTATCTTATTATTTCACAAACAATACATCATCCTCTTCAACCCCTGTTCTCAGTTCAATCTTCTCAAGCCCTAAACAAACTCCGGCGATCTGCATTCTTGCCAAAACGATTCTGATGTAAAGTGCAAAGGCCCATTAACAGCCGGCCACCTCCGACTCCATCATTAACAACAGAATTTTTTTAACATCAGGAATCTTCAGAAAATGAAAACAAGATGAAAGAGAACAAGGGTTTTACCGAAAATTTATAGGAAACAAAACCACCACCGTCGCCGGCCATTACTCCGGCCGTCAGCACCTCAAATCACCAGCCTCATCTTCCTCTAACAGCGTATCATCATTATCATCTCGACATCATCATCAGTCCATGAAACCGGAAAGAACGATGGTGTTGGGGGTGTTTATCGGTGAAGTTAATCAGGCACCACACCACCGCCGCCGCTCACGGCGGTGCGTTTCCTTCACCTCGAGCGCTCTCTCTCTCCCCTCGCCTCTCTGTCTCGTCGCCGTGCCGCCACCAGACGGGGGTGGTGGTGGCCGGCCGTCCCATCGATTGATGGCAGCAGGTGGGTGGGTGTGGTTTGTGTAGATGAAATTTCTTGTGTTTGCAGGTGGGATTCGAGAGAGTAGCAGGAGATTTGTGTGTGTGTGTGTGTTCGGGATGTAGCTAATGTTCTGTGTGTGTATATAGAGAGATGAGAGAAAAGGTATGGGTTTTGTGTGTGTTTATTGTATATGTATAGATCGAAAGAGGGTAAGACAGACTCAAACTATTCTGACCTTAATCATAAATACATTCATCCAACCTTCATACCTCCATTTTATCTTCATCTTCTTCTCGCACAGCCATTCTTCATCTTCCGATCTTTCAATTTCAGTTGTTTGTTTCCAGATCTGGATTTTAATTAATGAAATACATTAATAAGATAAGAAGGGGGTATTTTATTATTATATGGTTTTTTTAATTAATGAAATACATTAATGAAACTTTAATGCCAAAACTACCCCTCCACAACAGGACAAAAAAGGGTCAGAAAATCAGTAAAAAATCAGACTTTTTGAGTTTTGGACTAAAATGGCAACAAAATGCAAACCACAGGGCCCTGGATGTAATAAGTTTGAGATTTGGACTAAAGTGGCAAAACTGGCCAAACCACAGAGACCAAAATGGCAGTTTACTCTAACATTTATATTTGATACTTGCATTTACTCTTTTCACAATATACGGATTTTTATCTGATATTTTTTCGTCAATAACTTAATTAGTTAATAAACAATATTATACTTATTAATTTACGAAATTATTATAATGCTGAATTGTTTTCTAAATTTTAATTTTACTATTTTATATTTTTAAATAATATACGTATTTCATTCATTTAATTTTGATTTAATTTGATTTTCTTCGATAACTTACGTTCGTTGACTTTTAAAAGAAAAACTGAATACATGTGTGTGCTTAGTTTTTCTTTGATGTTCTGGTATAAATTTTGTTGACAACGAAATTACATTTAATACAGAGTGTATATGTGATATTGTAGGCTTTACAAGTACCACTACAATGAAGAATCGAATTAATTATGGGTGTTAGTATAATATTCGTTTTTATTGTTTTCGATCAATGTAAAATACATGTCTTTTAGTTGTAATGACAAATGCTCATGCCATAACAAACCAAATTGATACGATCAAATTCTCGTGGTAGATGACATGATGGAATTCCACTAATTAAAGATTAAAAAAAGTTGCAGAAAAGACAAATAAAACCCAATAAAATCTTCTTCTACACCCTTCTTCCCTGTAATCTGCACACACACACTCACCCGCCTTTTCGTCTCGCACCCTTCATCACCCCATGTGCCACCCAAACCCCACCCCAGAATATAAACAATCTTTTGTACGTATAGGTTACATTACCTTGCAAGATTAATGTGAATCAACAACTTTCCCCATGTTTCTTGATTTTTTTTTCTTTCTAAAATTCAATCCAAAAAAGCTGATTTCTTGACCATCAAGAATTTAGGATTCTTATAATTTCTTTCATGGTGTGAGCTTTTGATTTAAAATCATCATCAGAAACTGAAGAATGGTGAAAAATCCAGTGTTCTTGTTGTTCATCTTCATCACCTCTGTTTCACCTATTTCTTCATACTCAAAAGATCAATCCAAATTTATACTAGGTTTGATTATTTTTATTGTTTTTAATTAATGGGTTCTTTTGTTTATTGATCTATGGGTTCTGGGTCTTTCTTGATAATTGGATATAATGAGTTTTTGCCGACAAAGATTCTGTTCAAGATTCTTGTTGATATTTTCTTGGAAATGCGGAATGTAGTGTAAATTTCTAAGATTTTTATAGAAGTTTGGTGAATTATGGAATTGGGGTTTATGTATTTACTGTTTGGAGTTGTGTGATCATGTCTTTCTTTGTAATTAGATTCTTGTAATGTTGAGAAATTGGGTCATTTTCACCATTGAGTTGTTAAAGTTTGAAGCTTTATTGGATGTTACAAGTCATTTGTTTATGAATTTGGATGATGAATTGAATGACACCATTGATTTACAAACTTACTTTGGGCTTATATGATTGTTAAATATAGGAGAAGATAACCTTGGCCGTTGGAAAAATGGGATGTTAAGCTCGTCGGCCGCAAGTGAGGCTCCTGGTCCAGCTAACGGTCCACCCAACCCGCTTGTATTGGCAGGGTCAAGAACAAAGCGGCCCGACATTCTTAACCATTTTAAACGGTATCAAGGTGGATGGGACATTACCAATAAACATTACTGGGCAGTAAGTTTCTTTCAATATATAATTTGTTGGTGCCATTCTTTGTATTGTTTAGTGACGTTATCTACAGTCGGTTGGGTTTACAGGAGCTGTTGAGTTTATTCTTGCGATATTATGGTTTTTGTGCTTTGGTCTGGCCATGATCATACATCATTGTTGCGGATGGAGGATCGACATCAAAGACAAAGAATCCCGTGGTTCTCAGAGGTTTTGCTTGATTTTGCTTATCGTTTTCACATGTGCTTCAGTGTGAGTATCTCAATTGTTATTTTCTTGAATAATTAGGAAAATTGGATTTTAATAATCCCAACTTTGACATATTGGACGGCAACAGTCCCAACTTAAGAAATGTTTTGTGACGATCCCAACTTTTAAACTATTTTGCCTTAGCGATCCAATACTAACCAAAAGTTAACCCAACTAGTTTTTGCTGACGTGGACTGGTTATGTGGCAAAAATCAAAGTTTTGATGACGTGGACTGCTGTGTGGCAAATAAGTCAAAAGTTTTGATAACGTAGATTGCTTATGTGGCAAAGTTTTGATGACGTGGACTGCTTATGTGGTAGTCCACGTCAGCAAAAACTAACTGAGTTAACTTCTTATTAGTGTGGGATCGCTGAGGGAAAATAGGTTAGAAGTTGGTACTGTCACAAAATATTTCCTTAGTTGGGACTGTGGCCGGCCAATATGTTAAAGTTGATATTATTTAAAATCCAATTTTCCGGATAATTAAAATTTGTCAAACACTCCTTATTTGACACTTAACACGCATCTGAATGGATCATTCACTTTTTGACTTATTTTTCATGTTGTTTTCACCATAATTATGTTTATTCATATTACACAAACAATTGACTGCTACGCAGGATCGGCTGCATACTTCTTTCAGTTGGACAAGATGAATTTCATGGTGCAGCCGTGAAGACGTTGAATTATGTTGTAAACCAATCAGACTACACCGTACAAACGCTTGCAAACGTCACGGCCTATTTGTCACTTGCAAAAACCGTTAATGTGGCCCAGGTTTTTCTTCCTTCAGATGTGAAAGATGATATTGACCGGTTGACTGTTGACTTAAACAATGCTGCTGATACATTGAGGCTGAAAACACAACAAAATTCTCGAAAAATACGAACTGTTTTTGATACCGTGTACGATTCCTCCTATGAACACGTTTTAAAATTATTATTTTGTTCAGTTATAATTTTTTATGTTATAAAATTCATTTACTTTCTGTGTTTGTTTCAGACGATTATCAATGATCGCTGTTGCCGTAGTGATGCTTCTAGATTCATTTTTAGGCCTTTGTAAGTATGCGTAAATGATAAATAGATGCTTGTTGATTTATTTTTTCTTGTATGTTATAATTTTATAATATTCGCTTGTTTTGTTGCAGTTCTGTCTATCCTTGGTCACAAGAACACAATTTACATGTAAAGATCATTGCTTTTCGACTTTTCGTTTTCTTGGATCCGTTCTTTGTGGTTCTGCTTGTATCTTAGTTGTTGCTTTTCTTTATGCAGTTTCATTACGAGCGGATGGTTGCTTGTTGTGGTTACATTTATTCTGTGTGGAGTTTTTGTTATTATCAACCAGTAAGATAAATATCGGTTTAATATTTCGTATAAAGTTCTGACCTTTCTTGTATGTTAGATATATTGCAGATAGTTTTAAATTTATTTTATAAACTTGTAGATTCCGTGGGTTGGAGAGGGTATCGTTATGAAATTTTTTGTCCTTAAGAATCGTTGGTTTCCTTCGAAAAGAAAAAGAAACGGTTTGGCTTTTGACTTCAAAACGACAATTTCAATAAGACATCCTTACCTGTTTTTGAGTAAAGTACACGGATGGTCCCTGTGGTTTATCAAAATTTTGGATTTAGTCCCTAGCTTTTTTAAAGTACACGGATGGTCCCTGTGGTTTGCACATTGTAACGTATATAGTCCCCAACTTTTGCCAAAAGTACATGGATGGTCCCTGTGCTATGCACTTTGTAACGCATTTAGTCACTAAACGTTGGGGACAAAATGCGTTACAAAGTGCAAACCACAGGGACCATCCATGTACTTTGGGCAAAAGTTGGGGACTAAAAGCGTTACAAAGTGCAAACCAGAGGGACCATCCGTGTACTTTGGGCAAAAGTTGGGGATTAAATATGCTACAAAGTGCAAACCAGAGGGACCATCCGTGTACTATTGAAAAACTAGGGACTAAATCCAAAATTTTGGTTAACCACTGGGACCATCCGTGTATTTTACTTTTTTTCAAGAAAATCTTGACAAACAGTTGAACAAATTATATTTGAATAGCAATAAGCTCTTTTTGGTCATTTGGAACAAAATCCATATGGAATTTACATCTAAATATGAAGGAAGTTTGACTATAAAAATCAAACCATACCCCTATTGTGTAAAAAACTTTGGTTCATGAATCTTGATGTAAGAAACTGATGCATTAATGTGTTTTTTTTTTCAGTGCAATAGCGGACACTTGTATGGCGATGGGACAATGGGTGGATAACCAGCAAGCTGAAACCGCCCTTAGCAACATCCTTCCGTGTGTTGACAAAGCAACCACCAATGCCACTTTGTATAAGAGCAAATTAGTCGTTAATGATATCGCCAATATCATAAACGGGTTCATTGGTTCGTTTGCAAATTCAAATGCACCTCCAAGTGGGAACTCTAATTGCTACAACCAGTCGGGCCCACTGATGCCTTACGTTTGCTATCCGTACGACTCTCAACTGCATGAGCTGGAATGTCCTTCCCAATTGGTTTCAATGGCAAACGCTTCTATGGTACGTAACTTTGAATTTTATTTTTTTTCAGTTTAGAGCAAAATGCCATTTTCGTCCTTGAGGTTTAGTTAGTTTTGCAACTTTCGTCCAAAAGTTTGTTTTTCCGCATTTGGATCCAAAAGGTTTGAAATATTGCCATTTTCATCCGGCTCGTTAACTCCATCCATTTTTCTACGTTAAGTCAGGGGTATTTACGTCTTTTTTGTTAACTTAAAGGGCAATCTGATTTTTTTCAAACCTTTGGACGAAAGTTGCAAAGCTGGCCAAACCTCATGGATGAAAATGACATTTTACTCTTTAGTTTATTTCTCAAAATTTGACATCTAATTCCGGTTTGGTCTCCAGGTGTGGCAGAACTACACTTGCAGCATCTCAGAATCAGGATTCTGCACCACCACCGGAAGACTAACACCCGACATGTATCGGCAACTAGTCGGAGCAGTGAACATAAGTTACGGCCTTCAACACTATACACCGCCATTACTCAGCCTCCAAGACTGCAACTTTGTACGCCAAACATTCAGAATCATCATCTCCGACCACTGTCCGCCATTAGAAGATCATCTTCGATTGGTAAATGCAGGTTTGGCTCTCGTCTCGGTAGGGGTCATGCTCAGTCTTGCGCTGTGGATCATATATGCAAACCGGCCTCAAGGTGAGCAAGTGTTCGATAAGATTTCATCGAAGTTTAAAGGCAGATGCAAAGGTGATACCGCGGTTGATGTAGCATTGAGCAATAATGAAGTTTAATATGTTAGAAAATTATAGGTATATAGAGTGATGTCATATGGGGTTTGTTGAGTATTGTTTCGATAGTTGCTTTCTTGCCAGATTCAAGATGGAGCGAAGCGCCATTTTTGGGTTTTGAGCTGGCGTAAAATGTATATTGTATCTGTTGAAAATTACCTGGCGCCACGTCAGCCATGGGCGTTTGTCCCTACTTGCTTTTTCCCCTCTTCATATCGGGTGCCACGTCAGCTAGGAATGGCCTAGAACGACACCATAAGATGCTCTTAAGTCTTAACTAACGAACAGTGGCGGACCCAGGAATTTTTTTTCTGGGGGTGCGGAAATTTGTTAAGGATTGTAGGCCCCTAACTATATAGTATTTTTTTCCGTTCGTAGCGGGTCGTATCGGGTCGGGTTAAAAGGATCAACGCGAACCCAACTTGTTTTTAAAACAGGTCAACCTGAACACCATCCGGTTTTTTAAAAACAGATCGTGTTAGTTGACCAAAACTTGTTTTTCGTGTCGTGTCAAGAATTGCCAACCATAGGAAATATATTCATTCTCAAGTGGGTAAAGGTTTCTAGTCCAATTGTAAACAATGATGTAGATAAAATTATAAATAATAAAATGTTTTGAACCTATGAAAAATAAAGATACTGTTATAAGACCACAAATTTAACACTAGATTTTGTGTTATATCTTCAAGAAACAAAGATGAAATTTTATAAATCTTGTCTGTAATCTCTATTCTATGCAATCTCAAGTAACATTTATTTATAGTGGGAATTGCCATATATTTTTGACAATTATGACACCATCCAGAATATATAAAATCTGTCATCCTTCTTTTGACTTTTTGTCATCCATTTTCATAACACTCCCCCTTGGATGACATTTTGTAAACTCCTGGGTCTTTAAGTACTGCCTTGTTAAAAACTTTGCTAGGAAAACCCAGTGGGACAAAACCATAGCTAAGGGAAAAAGAGTGCAGCTTGCATTATACACAGTGGATCAGATATGTTGCCTCATTAAAAACCTTGCTAGGAAAACCTAGTGGGACAAAACCATAGCTAAGGGAAAAAGAGTGCAACGTGTATAATGCTCCCCCTCAAGTTGCAATTTGTAAGGCATCACATTCTCCGTACGTGACGCATGCCAATGTCATGAACATGTTTCCTGAAAGTTGCTGTAGGTAGTGCTTTTGTGAAAAGATCGACTGAATTGTTGCTGGATTGGACATATCTCATCTCGACTTGATTGTCTTTAATAAGGTCCCGAGTATATGCAAAGAATCTTGGTGGTATATGTTTTGTTCTGTCACTTTTGATATACCCTTCTTTCATCTGAGAGACACATGCGGCATTATCTTCATGGATAGGAGTTGGATTTCGATCTTTCTCTAGCCCACAAGAAGTCACTATGTGTTGTGACATAGATCTTAGCCATACACATTCTCTTGAAGCTTCATGTAGTGCAATAACTTCAGCATGATTTGAGGATGTTGCGACAAGTGTTTGTTTCTGAGAACGCCATGAAATCGCAGTTCCTCCGTTCATAAATACATATCCAGTTTGAGATTTTGCTTTATGAGGATCAGATAAATAACCTGCATCTGCATAACCAACTAACCCTTCTTTTGAATCGTTCCTAAATCAACGGTACCTCGAAGATATCGAAAAATGTGTTTAATTCCATTCCAGTGTCTTCTAGTGGGAGCTGAACTAAATCTTGCTAACAAGTTCACTGCAAAAGAAATGTCAGGTCTCGTACAATTCGTAAGATATATAAGTGCTCCAATTGCGCTGAGGTATGGTACTTCTGGACCAAGAACTTCTTCGTTGTCCTCACAAGGACGAAATGGATCATTTTCGACATTAAGTGACCTAACGACCATTGGAGTGCTTAAAGGATTTGACTTATCCATATTGAAACGTTTCAACAGCTTTTCAGTATAATTCGTTTGATGCACAAGTATTCCATTGCACATATGTTCAATTTGTAAACCAAGACAATATTTGGTTTTACCAAGGTCTTTCATTTCAAATTCTTTCTTTAAAAGAATCATTGCTTCAAGAATTTCTTTTTTCGTCCCAATTATATTTAGGTCATCAACATATACAACTATGATCACATATCCTGATGTTGTCTTCTTAATAAAGACACATGGACAAATAAGATTATTTATATAACCTTTACTTGTCAAATAGTCACTCAAACGATTGTACCACATCCTTCCAGATTGTTTCAACCCATATAAAGATCTTTGTAATTTGATCGAATACATTTCTTTGGGTTTTGAACTTAACGCTTCAGGAAGTTTAAATCCTTCAGGAACTTTCATATAGATGTCACTATCAAGTGATCCATACAAGTAAGCTGTAACGACATCCATAAGACGCATTTCTAACTTTTTAGAAACTGCTAAGCTGATTAAGTATCTAAAGGTTATTGCATCCATAACGGGAGAATATGTTTCTTCATAGTCAATCCCTGGCCTTTGTGAAAAACCTTGAGCTACAAGTCTCGCTTTATATCTTGTAACCTCATTTTTCTCATTTCGTTTTCGTACAAAAACCCATTTATATCCTACAGGCTTTACAGCCTTAGGTGTAACAACAATAGACCCAAAAACCTTTCGTTTGTTGAGTGAATCTAATTCAGCTTGCATAGCGCCTTTCCATTTATCCCAATCATGTCTATTTTGACAATCATTGACAGATTTTGGTTCAGGATCATCATCTCCACCCATGATGTCACTTGCTATAGAATAAGAAAATATCTCATCAATATTTTCCATTTCATATCGGTTCCATATGATATGTGTATGACCATAGTTGATTGATATCTCTTTGTTAGTATCATCAACATCTTCCTCATGAGAGGTTTCGGTATTTACCGCTTGATCAAGATTTTTATCCTTTTGGTCAATTTCATTTATAAGCGCTTTTCTTTTTCGAGGATTTTTATCCTTCGAACCAATTGGCCTTCCACGTTTTAAACGTTTCTGAGATTCATGAGTCATATTATTATCTATTTGTAACGCCCTAACACATTTTAACCCAAGATTCGCAGCGGAAAATACATACCTAAAATTTCTTTAATGATATTCTTTCTTTCACTTAAATACATTAATCCCTTTTTATAATTTAATTAAAAACTAACATACATATATCGAATTAAGTGACCACATACACACCCACGTACAATCCATGTCTTGACTCGATCTTCAACTGCGTACAATTCTTGATGAAACATCCATAACCCTGTACTACCTGCGGTCACCACATTCAATCTCATCATTAATAACCGGTGTCATAATACAAAAATATTAACACATGTATAAATAAGCGTCAACATATCATGCTTTCTCTTATACTAGCCCCTTCATCCATCCATTCGATCACTCGCATCGGATTACGGAGTCAACCTTTACTTCCATTGTTAACATGCCTATGCTTCACATCAATTCTCAATAGAAAAACGGTTAGTATCATTAGCTTCCTTTCATATGAACATATCCTCAAATACACATAACTCATCTTATTCATTCAAGCATATAATTAAATACCCACTCAAGCATATATTCACTTTCTATTCATACACGTACTTACAATTCACATCCTACATGTATAACTCCTTAATTCATCTTTATGCATAATTCATTATGTAAGTTCCATTTCTTACCCAAACTTAATCGAATCTCTTTCTTAACCACTTCCGACTCATTTCCACTAAAACTTAACTTAGTAATAACCACGATTCATATCTTCTTACATTACATTCAATAATTACCATATATCATAAATACATTACCAAACAAAAGGGTAAGTTTGGAGTTCACTTACCTCGTGCGTCCGAGTTCAAGCATAGCTTCCATGTTTATCCTTGGCCCGTTGCCTTCCATGCTTGTGTCCATGTTGACATAACTCCTATCCGTACATGTCATCACATTCATCATAACATGATTAGCATACATGAGCATACATACCTTTTAATGAAGGTTTCTTGCCATATCATCTTATCAAACTAATTTCCCACTTGTAATCCATTCAAAACACATTCCTTATACAAATCTATTGTCTAATACATCATCAACACATTCTACAAACATTTATTCATTATTAGCATACAATCCAACTTATCATTTTCTCCTAAGCATTTCATCAAACACTTGGTGCGCATATCACTTTCTAAGCATAATGTACAAGTGCTTTAAGCTTGTTCTTCCCTATTTCATCTTATGAACCATCACATTCAAGCAAAATCTCATAATCATAATTTCCACATCAAGTTTATCTATCTCAGTGTACCATATAACACCTTATACATCACAAGATCACATTATAACATCTACAAGTTCATCATGATCATCATCTTCACACTCATGCAATGGGTTTCATTCTAAATCACCAAATTACTTGAAATTATTCATAACACAAGTTCTATTTGGTGTTTCTAACACATCTACATGCTTAATTTCATACAATTTCATGGATTGATCATAACCCACTTCAAACAAGATCATCAAATCTAAGTTTTAAGACATACCTTATGATCCCCTTGTGAAGGTGATCGTTAATTCATGTTCGGTTGTGAATTTGGGCTTCGTTTAGCCTTTCAATTTGGAGAATTTGATGAAGTTTAGGGTTTTGGCTCCATGGGAGCCTTCCCTGCTCGATGATGAACACACACACACGATGCGTGTGTTTGTGTGTGTGTTGTTTTCTTTTAATAAAACAACTTTCAAGTTGTTTACTTTGGTCCCTCATGTTTCGTTTTATTTAAATAAGGCTACAACCCTTCGTTTAATACCAACGATACTAACATTCAACTAGGTTAATTATTCCTAGTTAATATTCATTTACGGGTTCACTCTTACCCCTAACGGAATTTTTACCCGTTCCTTTATATTAACCGGGTTTAAATTACCAAACCCATTTTTGGGGTGTTACACTATTGCCTTATTAGGGATCTCAACTCGAGCTGGAGCATTAGCAGCTGGTATATGAGATTTAGTAACCCTATTTATATCAGCAAATGCATCAGGCAATTGATTTGCAATTTCTTGCAAATGTATTATCTTTTGAACCTCTGTCTCACATTGTTTAGTTCTCGGATCCAGATATAACAATGAAGGTTCACACCATGTGACATCCTTTTCCTTATTTTTATCTTTATTCTCTCCCCCTAATACAGGGAAAGTTGTTTCATTAAATTTACAATCAGCCAACCGTGCTGTAAAGACATCACCTGTTAAAGGTTCAAGATATCTTATTATAGAAGGTGAATCATATCCAACATATATTCCCAACCTTCTTTGAGGTCCCATTTTTGTGCGTTGTGGTGGTGCAATTGGGACATAAACTGCACATCCAAAAATTCTAATATGGGAAATATTTGGCTGTTGGCCAGATGCAATTTGTTGGGGAGAGAATTCATGATTTGCACTTGGTCTTATGCGAATTAATGATTCAGCATGTAATATTGCATGACCCCAAATGGATACAGGAAGTTTTGTCCTCATTATTAATGGTCGAGCTATTAGTTGTAGACGTTTAATTAATGATTCAGCTAAACCATTTTGTGTATGCACATGAGCAACAGGGTGTTCAACAATAATTCCTCCAGACATGCAATAATCATTAAAAGCATGTGATGTAAATTCACCAGCATTGTCGAGTCTCACCCTTTTAATACTATGATCTGGGAAATGTGTTCGCAATTTAATAATTTGTGCAAGAAATTTTGCAAAAGCCATATTGCGAGTTGATAACAACGACACATGAGACCATCTACTTGATGCATCTATTAGAACCATGAAGTATCTAAATGGTCCACATGGTGGATGGATTGGTCCACATATATCTCCTTGAATTCTTTCAAGGAACATTGGAATTTCCTTTTCAACTTTTATAAACGAAGGTCTTGTAATCAATTTTCCCAGAGAACAAGATACACATAAAGGAATTTTATCAGATTTTGGGATCTTTTTATACTTCAATGGATGTCCATGAGTATTTTCAATTACTCTTTTCATCATTGTTGAACCTGGATGGCCTAATATGTCATGCCATAAATTAAATGTTTCAGGATCACAAAAATTTTCTTTTACTGCCATATGTGCCTGAGGCACATCAATATATGTATAATGCAAACCAGATTGAAACATTGGCAGTTTTTCCAATATCTGACCTTTGCTCATGATATACAAATATTTTTCATTATCAACAGTCTTTGACTGAGTATCATATCCATTATGATATATGCTTTTGAAACTTAACAAGTTTCTTGATGACCTTGGGGAAAATAAAGCATTCTCTATTAAAAGCTTTGTACCATTTGGTAATATTAAATTTGCTTTTCCCACTCCTTCTATTAATTTTGTAGGACCTGATATTGAATTGTATCAACGGTTCCTTTTGTTGGTTTCAACTCATAAAAATATTTCTCGGATTTAAGTATAGTATGTGTAGCTCCACTGTCAGCTATACATATATCAGCATCATTCATTCGATCTTGAGCTTCAATGATATCCATTTTAATCTTACAATTATATAAAAAAATGATAAGAGTATGATTAATATATTATAATTATTGATAATAACTTTATAAAAAAAAACTTTATATGAAGGAAAGACATAATAAAAATACATATTTAATTGTTACATAAAATCATTGAGATCAAGCAACATTTTGTTTAAATGTCTTCATTAAAATCCGTGGCATTTAGCTGAACACTGAATTTATCCAAATAGTTTACTTCCTTGTCCTTTCCTTTAAGCGAGGCTTTGTAAAGCTCACATAGATGTGGAGCTGTTCTATAAGTTTTTGCCCAGTGATCTATACTTCCACATCTATAACAAGAATTATCAAATTTTCCGGACATACCGGCTTCATTCCTTTGATTATGAAAATTGGAAGTATTATTTTGTGGAGCATGATAATTTGTAGTTCTTTGATTTCGGCCACGGCCACGACCGCGCCCACTACCTCGGTAATATTTATTATTTTTGAAAGTATGATTGTGACCATTATAATGACCTTTACCAAAATACCCACGACCGCGGCCACGGCCTCGTCCTTGGCCTTGCCCACGGCCTCGTCCTTGGCCTTGCCCACGGCCTCGTCCTTGGCCTTGCCCACGGCCTCGTCCTTGGCCTTGCCCACGTCCTTGTTCCCTTTTATTTTGATAATTATTAACAACATTCGCTTCAGGTATAGTTAATGATCCTGTGGGACGGGCTTCATGATTTTTCATCAGAAGTAGGTTATGTTGTTCTGCTACGAGGAGATGTGCATTCAAATCAGAGTATCTGTAAAATCTCAACAATCGATATTGTTGTGCTAAACTTATATGTGACGCATGAAATGTGGAGTAAGTTTTCTCCAATTTTTCTTCCTCGGTAACAGGGTGCCCACAAAACTCTAATTTTGAACATATTTTAAATAGAGCAGATGTGTAATCATTTACTTTTGTAAAATCTTGGAACCTCAGACTGTTCCATTCATTTTTAGCTGTGGGAAGTAAAACTTCCTTTTGATTATCAAATCTGTTCTTTAAATCCGTCCATAATTCATATGGATCATCAGAATTGAAATATTCATGCTGCAGTAAATTATCAATGTGTTTATGAATAAACACATCAGCTTTTGCCTTTTCCTGATTCGAACAATTATTCTCTTCATTTATGACTTCTATCACACCCATTGCTTTTAGGTGTCTTTTGACATTTGCTGTCCAAGTCATATAATTTTCTCCGGAGATATTCAATGCTGGAAATTCCAGTTTCGCGATATTTGTCATTTTGTTACTAAATACAAATATATATAAATATTAGGATTACATACTTATTAAAATGAGACAAAATATAACAATACACATAATTAAAATGTTAGTTGCATAAATAAATGTTAGTTTCATAAATAAATGTTAGCTGTATAAATAAATGTTAGATGCGTAAATGTTAAATTCATAAATAAATGTTAAATGGTTAGTAGTCCCATTATTATTATTATATTTCCATAGTAATAGGTACCCTGTACTCATTTTTATTTATCAAAGAACTATATTATAAATATACATATATATAAAGGAGAAACGGGATATAAAAGATCATCCTAAAGATGTGTGGTTTTACAATCCACTGGTGCACCCTTAGGCTTTCAACCTATATAATATGTACACATATGTATATATATTTAAATGTATAAAATTCTTACATTGAGTATGATAATAACTTCTTTGCCTTTGTTGATATGCTTGGTAGAGAACCCTCGTGCTGATAACGTGTTATAATACCACAAATTTAACACTAGATTTTGTGTTATATCTTCAAGAAACAAAGATGAAATTTTATAAATCTTGTCTGTAATCTCTATTCTATGCAATCTCAAGTAACATTTATTTATAGTGGGAATTACCATCTATTTTTGACAATTATGACACCATCCAGAATATATAAAATCTGTCATCCTTCTTTTGACTTTTTGTCATCCATTTTCATAACAGATACTTAAAAAAAATTGAATATATTGTCTTATCAATTCATTTACTGACAAAGAAGGTAAAAAGTAAATATTATAATTATAATTAAATGCTTGAATCTAAATAAAATATTGGTGTGCGGGTCCTGTTAAAAAGCACCACAACCCAAGATGATCATCACCTTCTTTCCCAATATCTTTTTCATTTTAGATATGGCACTTGCAGAGCTTTCCTCTGTAAATAATTTTTCCGGTGAACTTTTTTTACCTTTTTTTTTGTTTTGCCTCACATATGCATCATGAAGATTTCAAGGGGTGCGACTACAAATTTTCAAAGGGTGCGACTAGGATTTTATGCTTAAAAGTTACACTAAATTTTTTTCAAGGGGTTTTCTGCCCCCCTTGCTCATAACATAGGTCCGCCCCTGCTAACGAAAAAAAATATACACAAACATTATTATAATTATTGAGAACTCGCAAGGGTATACCAAGCTAAAATTGCACTAGAAACATTATTATAATTGTTGACAACTTGTGTGTTCCATAGAATTAGGGGGCGTTTGGTTCACATGAATTCAATGGAATTTAAGGGAATTGGAATTTGAATTCCATCTCTTAAGTTGTTTGGTTCACAGAATTTGATGGGATTGAAATCCAAATTCCAATTCCATTGTTAACCAAACACATGAAGATTGGAATTGGGATTCCAATTCCATCAAATTCTGTGAATCAAACGACTTAAGAGATGGAATTCAAATTCCAATTCCCTTAAATTCCATTGAATTCATGTGAACCAAACGCCCCCTTAAGGTTATTAACATTGTAGTACACAAGAAACTTTATTATAGTTGAGATTTCTTGTGTTTCTATATGTTTTTCAATGTCTTATATAGAAAACCAAAACCTAATGTTCTTAGTTTGTTGAGCATTACTGCTTAGTTGTCACACATTGGAAAGGTTGTTTCAACAAAAACATATATAAAAAATGCAGTCACACATTGAAAAAACATATATAACAGCATAACAATTAGAACAGTAATTGCATTATATATTTAGGCTATGGGGTGTGGTTACCCATTTTTCCCCATCGTCCACTTCAACGCAATATCACTCTCCCATTCCACCTCAGTATCTTTCCCCTAACATTGGGTCTGGTTCCCTTCTTCTCCCTTTCATTTTTTAACTTGTTTTTTTAAATGCTTGTATGCAAAAAAATATAAAAAGTTTTCATTAAAATTAAAAATAAAAAGTACATAAACTAGAATAAAAAAGACATAATTAAAAAAAAATAGATAACTTAAAAAAGACATATTTAAAATAAAAGGACATAATTAAAAAAAACTACGGTACATTTCCTCCTAACCGTTTCTTCGCAATCGTATCTTTCATTCTTGAGATCGCCGCACAGTCTCGTTCTGGTAGGCTTTCGATGTCGGTTCTCATAATTAGGAACTCTTCAGTTTCTTTTGATTTCGTAGGTCAAATTCGAGTCACATCATATCCAACGCAAGCCTCTCCATTTCCCTCGTCGCCTCTTCTTTTTCTTTTTTCTCTCTTTTGTAGCTCTCTGCTTGCACATCCATAAATTCGTTAAAGTTTTGTATAAGTGCCTCAAGTTTTGATACATCGCTTGAGGTCATTCCCTTTGACCCGGAAGCCTTTGCAGCCATTGCTTTTTGGCGTGGTCCCTTCCAATTGGCCACTCTGATTCAGGGGTTGGAGCTTCATCTTCGAACTCGGGTTCATCGTTTATATTGATGGCACAACGTGCATTAGAACCACCACCACCATAACTTCCCGATGCGCTCGTTTTAGATCTTTTTAGCTTGTGATACCTCATTAGGCACCACTTTCCACTTCTCACATTTTCTCAATATTTCATACGGCCTCATGTATGTCCACGGCCCATGTTTCTTGGTGTATCTTTCACTAGCCGTGGCCAAAATAATTTCATCATTTGCACCACTCAGACAATACATGTTGATAGATACCCGCAAACAAACCAGTTTTTCCGTTCATCTCTCTATATTTGAAACTAACGGAATGGACTAATCGATATCGTTCGCATTGCATCAATTGAAAAATTGTTCACAAATTGGTTCCAAAAACCATCTCTATGCCACCTACACAATATAATTCTTAAAATAAACCCCTATTATAAAAAAACATAAATTTTAATACTTTTTTTTAAATAGAATTAAATATTTTAAAACTTATAAGTATAAAAATATTGACCTTTAATCGGATTGGTAGAAACGTTAACCCATGTTCGTGCAAGCACTTCCAACTCGACCGAACTCCAGGGAATGCTTTGTGCCTTTCCACTTCCCTCTTCTTGTGCTTGCTTTCCCCCATGCTCGTTTCTTCCCTTTCTTGCCCTTCGTGATTTGTGGTTGCGTTTCGGGTATAACATCATCGTCTACGCCTAAAGAAACGTAATTGTGCTCGGGTTCGGTTTCATGCAACAGTTGGACCGGTGGCATTTGGGTTGGTTGTGATTGCATTTGCATAGCAAGGTGTTGTTGGTATTGCAATTGTCACGCGTTCGGTGTTTCACTAAAACCGCCAAACAAAAAGCATCCATCGGTGTCGTGGGGTATACGAGTGGGGGGTTGGGTCGAGGGATTAGCGGGTGTGTTTGGAAAGAATGGTGGCGGGTTTGGTCGGCTCGGATCAATGATATTTTTTTTTAAACTTTAAGATGTATTTAGGAGAATGGTTAAAAGATTTGAAGTGGATGTGAATTCTAAATGGAAAAATGGGTTTAATTAGGTTTTTAAAAAAGAATTTAACTTTTTTAGATCAATCGACCGTTCAACGGTCGAATTTTGAGCTCGGAGGGATCGAGGAAAATTCCCAATTTGCACTAAAGAGACGACGGGATACTATGCCACCTCACCTCCCCGTTTCCACACCCCACCGCCTTAGCAGTTTTTGTTTTGATATGAGAATAAAACTAAGTTGACTACATATATAGCACAAGGATATAAACACACTAGGGACATCTCAGTACCAAACCGAAAGTATCAATTCCAAAAAACGAAAAAAGTAGGTATCGATACCAAAAATGGCTGGTACGATATTTGAAGGTAAATTGACCCAAAATATCCTATCGTACCGAAAATACTAACTCAGAAAACGCAAAAATGGACTAATTGTTACCGAAAATGACTCAGTATGGTAGAGTAGGGGTGTGCAATAACTGAACCGTTAACCGAAACCGAACCGAAAACCAAAAAAACCGAACCAAAATTAACCGAAACCGAATTAACCGAAAGTCGGTTAACGGATATTTTTTTTTACCATCGGTTAACTGAAATTAACCGAACCGAACCGAATCATTTATTTTTTTTATATATTTCTAGCTTTTATACATCTTTTTCATGTATTTCATGTTTTATACTTTCATTTCATGTAATAATACCTCTATTTCATTTATTTATGCCTTCATCTCATTTATTTATACCTTCATTTCATTTAGGAAAAATTACAAGTTTTGTCCTTTATCTTTAGGGTACTTTACAGGCGGTGTCCTTTTTTTTAAATGTTGACAGGCGGTGTCCTTTATAGGGAATTTTGTTGCAAGTCTTTTTACTTATTTATTTATAAATCTTTTAAATAAATAAAAGAAAAGGAGATTTAAATAACTAATAACATTTTTTTTCTAAATTAAAAATCTCTCTCTCTCTATACTCACATACACACACAGAACTGTCTCTCTCACTCTCTCTCACAAACTTCATCCACCACCACCACCATCTCCCACCTCCCACCTCCTAGAACCACCACCCCAACCCTAACCAAACACCTGCCAACGTCCACAACCAGTTGCAACGTAGGTCTAATTGGAAACAATCTGCAAATGGGATTTGAACACAACACAAAAAAAAATGATTATTGAAACATATCACTCAAGAACATAGAAAATTGATTCAATCAGAATCAAAACATCATTCTTTCTTTAAAACTTAAAGACACCATTTAAGTAACGAAACCCTTTAATCACCATAAACACAAATTTTTCATTCAATTTGAAGTTATAAACATATATAACCGAAACCCTATCTCTAACAAAGATCTCAACTCACTACACCCAAACCTTAAACAACACAACACCGTCTTCACCACCACCACCATATGCCGCTGCCACCACCGTCTTCACCATCCAATCACCGCCGCCACCACCGTCTTCACCATCCATCCACCCAAATCACATCTCCAAAACCCTCGATTCCCACCCAAATCACATCTCTCCGGTGACGATTCCGTTGATAACGAAGATTCCGGCAACATATTGAAATTTAAGCAAAAAAAAAAAGAACAACCCTACCGGTAAATCACATCTCTCCTCGATTCCCACCCAAATCACATCTCCATCCATCCACCATCCACCACCACCATTGCACAGCCCCCACCACCACCATCATCCAAACACCCACTCCACCATTACCGCTCAGATTTGCAGAAAACCCCCAACCCTAACCACGCCATTGTTCCGATCTGCGATGAAGAAGACATGGCCGGAATGATTGTGTTGTTGTGGTTGCCGAAATGATGTGCTGTTGTGGTGGCCGGAATGGGTGGACTGGCGGTGGGTTTTTAGAGAGAGAGAGAGAGGCGTCTGGTTTTTAGAGAGAGAAATAATAGTGGGGTGGGAAGGGGTGAACAATTAAAAAGGTTTTATATAAGGATAAATTACAACTTTTGTCCTTTAAATATGTAAAAAGACATAATTACCCTCATGTGCTTATCATGTGCCACAAATTAACTGAGTTTTTTAACCAGGTTGGGTGGAAAGGACAAAACTTGTAACAAAATACCTACTAAAGGACACCGCCTGTCAACATTTGAAAAAAAGGACACCGCCTGTAAAGTACCCTAAAGATAAAGGACAAAACTTGTAATTTTTCCTTTCATTTATTTAAATATCTATTCATGCATTTATACCTCCATTTCATGCATTTATACATCCATTTCATGTATTTATACATCTATTTCATGTATTTATACCTCCATTACATGTATTTCTAAGCAAAAAAATTAGCCCTTGTTTGAATTGGTTATTAACCGAAAATTAACCGAACCGAAAACAGAAAAATTAACCGAACCGATTAACCGATGACTTCGGTTACAGTTACGGATAATGCTAATAACCGAACCGAACCGTGCACACCCCTAGAGTACCAAATATTTATCCCTAGAGAGACACACAAGAGTTCTCAACGATTCCTACAAAACCAAAACCTAAATTTTTTTCCGCTTAAACTTCCTTCTCTGCTCCCTTTTGCCATAGCTATTGAGCCTCAAATCTCACCAGTCTCCATTGACTGACGACGACAACCTTAAATCTCATTTGGAGATTCGTAGCCTCGCAGGTACGAGTTTCATCTTCATCGTTATATCATATACTTTCGAATGAGTTGGTCGACTAAACTGTTAGTTCCAATTCTAGGGTTTATGGAACATTAGACCATTCGGTGTGGGGCTCGTCCCGGGTCGTCCTGGCGCGGCGACGAGCCTCAACACCATTTCCACATGTCCGGCGTCGTCAAGATCGGCCAAGGGGAGACGTTGGGGACGCTCACAAAATGACAAAAAAAATGAACGTTGGATGGAATGTAACCGTTGTAAAAAATAAAAATAAAAGTTATTTTTTCAATCTCACTTTATAAATATACACCCTTTATTCTTCCACTTTTAACCCAAAAATTTTCCAATCTCTCTCATTTTTTTTATACACCATCATACTTTTATAAAAATATAGGCATGTCGTCGTCTTCTTCTTCTTCTTCATCGTGGTATTCGTCATCTTCGGGTGAGGGCGAATTAATTTTTGCAAACTGCATTATGCACGCAGCGCAGATGATCATGGAGGAGGACGAAGAGGCAGAAACGTCGTCACAACCGCAAACTAGGGCAGCCGCCTTAAACCGAGACCGAGAAGGTATTTTGTTTTTTTAGTGTATCTTTATTTAAATTTAATAATGTATTTATTTTTTTACGGTGTTAATAATGAATTTAATTTATTTTTCATGGGTTTTTTTTAATGTAACGTTGGAATTAATATTTATTTTAGAGTTTAAATTAATATTAGTTTTATATATATATTGTATATTTAATTTGCCAAAATTAAAAAAATAAATAAATTAACTAGGTGGGGTAGGCTCACCCTCCATTTCCTTGGTTCCAATCCTTGGAGGTGCATTCTCCAAGGACTATCCGCCAAGGATGAGCCTCACCCATACCGAGTAGCCTTAAAAAAACCCAGTGTTTAAATTGTTAATATCATGTATGCATATGTCAAATTTTAGTGTATATTAATTGCTGACTGCTGCTATTTGTTTGTGACTTGATTCTAATCTGAAGTAATGTCATCAAACACAACTACTTCGCCTACTCATCACCGCAACTCAACCGCAACTCAAGGACGAGCCCGAATTTGACGAAGAAGAGTACGAAGTTCGAGAGGAGGCACGTCCCCGGGCAGGGACAAAGCCAAAAAGGCGACGGCTGCAAAAAAAACAAGCCGCAACGGGGAGCGGTTCCAAAATGGACGAGTTTATGGCCCAGATCAAAACATACACCGAGGTCATAACCCAAATGGCAAAAGCGAAGGAACGTGAAGTGGAAGAACGGGTCATAGCCCAAAGGGCAAAAGCGAAGGAACGTGAAGCAAAAGCGAAGGAACGTGAAGTGGAAAAGAACGTATATAAAGATTGGAAGATAATGACAACCGATATAAACTCGTATCCAGAAGAAGACCGAGCGATTTTACGTGAAATGCAAGAAAAGATCACGAAAAAATGGAGTTCTTAGGATTTTTAATTTTTTAGGTTATGTTTTTTTTTAAGTTATGTAATGTTTGTTTTTTAATATTAATGATTTTATTTTATATCTTATTAAATGTTAAAAATCTTGATGAATTTAAATAAATAAATAAATTAAATAAGTGGGGTAGGACCATCAACCATTTCCTTGGTTCCATCCTTAGAGGAGCATCCTCCAAGGACTATGACGTGGCGTTGAGGTGGAGGGTCATCCTCCAAGGACTACTTTCCTCTCATACCGAGTAGTCTAATGATCCGAGATGGGAATATGGAGTAATGGTGGATCCTAAAAACAAAGATAGAGTGAAATGTATGTTGTGCAACAAAGAAATGTCCGGAGGAATCAATAGACTAAAAAACACATTGCGCGTGTAAAGGGAAACGTTGCGTCATGCCCCAAATCCACAAAAGATGACCAGATACAATGTAGGGATGCTATTCGCGACAACAAAATGAAAAAGAAGGGAAAAGAATTTGATGATGAATCTTTAAGAGCTGAGGTGAAAATCGGGGATGAATTAAACAGGGGAAAGAGAAAAAGTGATAGCATTTCAGATGTTCGTAAGGAACAGATAGATTGTTTAAAAGGGTAGATTTGCATACGAATGTGGAATTCCTTTTCATGCATTTTGAAAAGGATAGCTTTAAAATGATGTTGGAGGCAATTGGCCGATTTGGACCTGGGTTTCAACCTCCAACTAGATATGAGATGAGAAAAACATGCAAGAAATTTGTGTCCGGAGATGAAGAGGTTGAATATGAA
>CM060437.1:53635837-53681839 GCA_030545235.1 Helianthus tuberosus | reverse complement strand
TTTCCCTGAAGAATATAGGGTGTTAATTTTATGGAGTTTCAAAGAAAACAAGACTTTTCGGGTGATCGTACGACTAACCGGGAGCTTAACGGAGTTAGTTTATAACTCAAGACCCTAAATAGTTAACTATGGGGGTCCTAAATGCAATAAATGGACGTAATAAAGTTTAATTGGACCAGGGACTGAAATTGCAAAGTTGGCGAACTGTTTACCAGAAATTGCCCTTTAGGCGGGCCGCGTAAACCTTAGGCCAACTCTTACGCGGGCCGCGTAAGAGTGCTAGATGCAGAAAAATTTGCACATCTGCAGGTTAGTCAGTTCCACCGCCTTTGCATGCTAGATTTCGATACCAGGGACTGTGCCAACAGATTTTCATGCACTAGGGACACTTGTTAACATCTGGGATCAGTATAGGGTCATGTGGAATGATCTTGTGAAGTGAAAAGTCCTATATAAAGGCTCTTGTTCAAGAATTCATTTGCATACTCTCAAATTTCTCATTCAAACTCTTGCTCTGGAGCTTCCTGGAGTTTAATCAAGTTTTCCTCAGTTCTATTTTCGTGCTAAGGACCATAGTAAGTGTTCTTAGCCTCTTAAGTTCAAGTTTTATTAGTTAAATGGCCAAAAGTCAAAGCCATCGTAATTAAACTTTGACTTAGTGATTAATTACTAATGGTCCAGCCATTATTCGAATTGAAAGTGGCTATGAGTTGGTAATTATGTAGGTAATAAACCCTTAAAAGGGCACCTACTGATTTTTACTCTAACTTGGTCAATTGTCGGGTCAAACTTATTAATAAAAAGTCAACATGATCAATTTTTTGCAAATAAATCCATAACTGATAATATAGAAGTTATGGAACATGTTTAAACACTAAAATAACTTGGTAAATAATATAAGAACATGTTTAGGCATGTTCAACCCAACAATTCTAAGTTTTGGCTCGGTTCGGAACCGAAAGTCGCAAAAGTAGACTTTTGCTTTGACTTTCAGTTCTGACCCGATTTAGCTTAGTTTAGATATGCCTTAGGGTTCCTTTAGGACCATATCATAGGTTAGTATAACCCTCTGAGGTTATACAACTTGGTTCCATAGAAATCCTAGTTCATTGCATAATTCCATTATTTGCTTAAAAGTTGACCATTATGCCCTTTTGATATTAAAACGAGATTTTTGAAAATGTGAGAGGAAAAAAACCTTTATTACTAATTTATAAGCATGTCCTAAAAATTTTACATCAGTTTGTGGTCTAAATTAGGATTTATGCTCAATATCATAAATGAAAGCCTTTTTATTAATTAAACGACATTTTCGATATAAATCCTATTTAAACCCAAATTTTGACACCAAACCTTTTACCCACTGATGTAATATAATATTTGGGGATTTTTAGAAATTTTTATTAAATTTTAAACTGATCATAACATAAGGTTCTTGCATTGATTCGGTAATTGACGGTTATACCCTTTTTGCTAATAAAATGAGTTTTACACATCCTTTACATGTCAAACCTTTTTCTACTGATTTTATATAATAAATAAGTTATTTTAAACTGTAAAGGCTGGTCAAAATCTCAGATTTATTTAATAAACCCGAATAACGTCGAATACCGACTTTTATGCGATTTAGGCACATAGTATGGTTTAAAACCATATTAGGCACCTAAGGCTTGTTACCTACTGATGTTATGAATCAATTTTTATACTTTAACAGCAAATGAAAGTTTTAAACTCAGATTTTCAAATTTGACCCTTAAAGCTTATGTGAAATGACCAAAATGCCCATACGGTGCATAGTTTGGACTTAAATGAGAAATTTCACACATATACAATATCCTACTGATATAACTCACTAAAATAAATATTTTTACTGATCATTTTAGACCATAAACTCATATTACTATTTAACCTCTTTTATAAGCTTTAAAATGACAAAATAATGGAAGGTATCCTACTGATATCATAACACATTTTAAGCATATTAACTTAGGGAACCTGTTCATGACTCATTTGGTTACCCGTTATCCATTTTTCACGTTCGGTACGGTTTATGTAATTAGTTTACATAAATTAACCGAAACGGGTCAAACCTTATCATTTTCACTTCAAAATCCAGAATGTGTTTGGTTTACCCATATTAAACAAGTCTTCATACTTGTCGGGTCTAAATCACATTCTAATCCGGTCTTCGCTTAATCTTGCGTTTTGAACCGTATACATTTCTTTAAAACTAACCGGTCTAAGTTTAAACTTAAGTAAGACCCGTTAGGAATCTACTAGGTTATTAAAACCTTCATTCCAGATTTAGGAGACCAGTAAAAGCTACCGTACTTGCTGCTTTGTCATACGGCTGGGATTAAAATTTATATTTTAGCTCAGGTAAATACTTTTAACTTATTTTCCCTTATACGGGCTTGGGGTATGGTATTTAATAATACCGCTTGGTCGGGTATTGAATCTTTAATCGAATAATGGTTAAATTATTGAGATAACCCGTTTAATCTGTTTTGTTTGTTTTAAGCCTTTGGGGGAATTAATGACCATGTCCTGGATATCATCGGCTCATTCATTGAAATGGCCACGACTTAAGCACGGGGTGTAGGCATACACCTGCCGGTGCGTATGTAAAAAGATAAACCCGCTTGTTGAGAATAACTCGCCGTGGGTATATTATGTGGTGTGTCTATTAATCTTTTAACCCGGTACTTCTAACCCGGGCTACTGAACGTATGACAAACATATAAATCTTTTATAAGATTATTTTTAAATAATTATCCCAAGTTATAAATGATTATTGTGCCTTGTGCATCTAAATCAATTTTATAAACACTTTTCAAAATGAGTCGGTTAATTGTATTTACCAGTGAAAACTGACGTATTTTCCAAAAAGGTTAAGTGCAGGTACTAAGCGAAATGGGCTGGCTACTCCTAGTATCAAATAAAGAGTCTTGCAAGCTTTTGATGCTTAGATCTGTTGAACAATATTTCTTTTGTTTTGATCCGCCTGTGGATCCTTTTACAACCCGTTGTAATATTTAATGTTACTTTTGAATCGGTTTGTAATATTATTACTTTTAGACTTCCGCTGTGCGTTGAACTGTGATTATTTGACTATGATGATATCAACTTCGTCACGATACTCCCCACCGGTAATACGTGAAAATATTGGGGTGTGAAACTTAACTAATATCCATTCACACCATCTAAACTTCCAATAATCCCCCACATGAACGTAGATTGATCGAAACACACAAAATTTCCAATGCAACCTCGACAGTTGAGTATTGCAGGATAGGTATGTATTAGCTTTGAACCTTACTTTGTGAAGCATACTTAGTCTCCTATCAATTTAGAAGACAATACACCTTCACACAATACTCTCCTTAGCCGGGCCATGCCCTCATAGTCGTGTCAAATAATGGTCGTGGAACACTTTCCTAGTACTGCAGAGCTCTAGGAATCGTGCCCCTAATTCCATTCGAAGCGACCCCACTTCTCTCTAACATAGGTGATTCTCCTTAAATCTTAAAAGCATCGTGGTTACCATCAAAATCATTTACCACATAATATGCTTAGCCTCACAATTTGTCACTGAATTTCATATGAATGAATTAGGACGTATTTAAACACCGTTTTATAGTATAGGGGGTATATATACCCATGCATACTAGCTTATGCGTATAAGTTATTCCCCTACAGTGACCACCCTTAGGCATATGAATTAATTGTCCTATTGAACTTAGATCCTAGGATCTCCTGTACTAAGTTAGGTTTCCTTCACACACACCCTTTTTTCAATGGCTTTAGTCTCATTCCATAAATTGATCTCCAATAAACCTTCAGGTTTTTGGATCCATAACATTATCTTTGACTTTATCAAGTCACTACAAATAACTTTACGCATTTGAGATCAATTGTCATGATGTGTTCTTAACTCGTATGTTAATTTTGCCTATTATCAACTTCTAAGACTATAACCTCAGTGACCACTTGACCACCTGAATCTAGTTATAATATCTGTCTTTGAAAGACACACATGTCATTTATGGCAAACATATACTACAACTTTTGTGTCCTCTAATTAGTCATGTTTTTGCAATGTTAGATTCAATCACATACTTCTTATGGTCAAACTTTTATGATACAAATGCAAGACAACCCCACATTTAAGTGTTATTGGATAATATCCGTATGGGGTAATGAAAACCATTTCTACATAACCTTAGGTGTTATTGGCTCCTCCCCCACATTTCTTGTCATTTGATCAACATTTTTGTAACTTCACTTATGATGACATTTATACACCTATAATTGAACAAGATTAGCCTCATTATATCAATGAATTCAACTCATATTCGAGCCTATCAATGCAACATATGACATTGTCATAAGTTTGTCACCAACTTATAATTATTCTAATTTACCATATAGAATAAGCCTAGACAATGCGTTCTCCTCATTAGATTTTCGAACAAGCTATTCAAAAGGTACATATCTTTTCCTTATAATGAATGAGAATTCTCCCTCAAGTTTGTCTATACATAAATTCTTTTGTGTTCATACGCATTTGAATGTTTAGAGTTAATTAGTCTCCGCCAAGAAGCATAATTAACCAAGTACTAGTCTAACATGCTTTAGACTACAATACTTTAGCATGTGAATAGAAGATGCATTATTCTGATTCTTTACAGCCCCAATGATATCATAATATCACTTTACAACATTCATCCCTTGTTAAGACAAAATAATGAGACTTATTCATAATCCTAAAACATCAGTATTTAGGAAGATCTCACAAATTATTGTATATAACACATAACTAAATGTTATCATTCAATTAAGGAACATAACTTGTTTACCTTTGATCTCCAACGCTTCACCATTGACTCATAAGGTCTTAAACATAAGTCTTAATCCAAGTCATTTTGGTGAACTCATTCATCGTTAACAAGACGAATGTTCCTCGTCTACAATCACTATTATGTATGAGATAGAGTCAACTAGATCGACACTCAACAACATGGCATTCAAAATTTTGCTATAAGTGATTTGCATACTTCTATTGTTATTCATTAGGAGATATGTATACTTAGGATGCTCTCCTAAAACGAAGGTAAAATCTCCATATAGTTCTAACAATAATCAAGTGGTAGACGCATCTACATATAGATCACTTGGAACAAATCTCACAAGATTTATCAAATGTATCGTGATGAAACATAAATGGGTTGGTTAAGTAAGAATAAAGACCAAGTAAAACCGAGACAAATGGCTAACTTTTTTTCTTTTTTTTATCTTTGCATATTTATACTATAAAATTAAAAAAAAAAACTTGTACATAGGAACAAATTTGGATAACTGGCGCGGGTCAGTTTCAGGTCAAACCCACAAACATATTTTGCTAACAGCTTTGTTATAAACGTTATCAGACAACAATTTTCAAGATGTGAGGCACAAATCCACAAAATCTACATTTACAATAGATTTGTTGTTAATATAAACTAAAGGACAATCAATCGTCGGTAATGACTTGAAAGAAGAAAGAAAAGATACATGGGTTGTTGATCATAGGTGCCTTCCCTTCCCTTTGGAATTAGGGTTCTTGATTTCCGTCAATGGGATTTTGATGTGTCATTATTCATACATATTTTTCATGTATATTTACTGTAATATTTCCAATTTTCATGCTTAGTCGATCTCTCATTCCTTGAACCTTATCAACGAGAACACCTTTAAAGTTCCCACTTCATGAAACCTTAGCACAAAACACATTTCAAAGATCATCATATTCTTACAACAACCATAACATGTGCCTTCATGTATAAGAATTCAGTTTAACTACTTCGTGCACCGTTTTAACCTTTATTTATTGCTTACCGGTTATTTACCGTTAAGCACATATAACTTAATTAATACATCAAACTTGGATGCTCAATATATTCATTTTATTATTACAATCAAGTTTGCAGAAGAAAACTCTCCTTAATTAAATATGCTTAAAAACACTTAAAACGATCAAAATACGTATATGTAACTTTATCGGGCTTGCAATAACCTTTCTAAACCAACCCATCTTCCTTAGCCTCGCATTTAATCAAAAAAGCCAGCTCTTTCCCTTCAAAATTTCGTACACAACCTCCCCAAAAACCCTAGCTTGATCACAAAGTGGTTTCCTAATTTACAACCCCTCAAACCCTAACTTTCTCTCAGAACTTATTGTATATAGATCTCTACTTGAAAAGTCCCTTCCCTTCACTTTCTCATACACAATTTTGAACCATTCACGGACTATTAGATGAAAAGTACGTTTATCTAACATCAAATTCGTTTCATATTATAGCTTAGTCCTTTCTTTTCATAAATTATATATATGTCCCCGTCATATAGTTAGCACACTCGATCATTTTTACTAACTAAAGTTGATAAATCCATTAAAATATGAAAGGATTAGATCTTTATGTTTTTCATCGGACGCATATTTATCACCTCCGACGAATCACATGCGCATAATGGTCGCTTTAAGTTTTTTAGGTATTTTGAAAACTCATTAGTACATATTGTAATTTTTCGAGTTTGACTAACAATAAGTAGATAATTCGTTTAGAAATGAATTTGCCTGCCAGATACATGTATGTTGCCTATGGCATTATAGCCTAGTCACATAAGGCTTAAGGGTCATTAGGTTTTGAGTTCAATTACAACTAAGGTTTTTTCCATATTTATTGGGTTTCCTTCTAAATTGATATATATGCATTATTGTCAAGTGAAGATGGATATAATCGGGTGGTTCCGATGATAATACGATTATACCCCAGCGGTCCATCAGTAATCCAAAATTGTCGTTCAAAAAAAGAGCATACCCGCGTGTTCACACACTAAGAGGAGGGGGGCGGTGCGTTATAGCACCGTGATACACAAACATAATGCGTGGAAGTCCACCGCCACCTAAAAGTCCACGCGTGATAAAGTCCACGAATTCAAATTTCGTTATTTTCTTCACGGCGTGATGGTTTTTTTTGTGAGGGTAATTGTTGGTTGGGGAGAAATTGTTGGGTGTGGTGGTGAGTGATGACCATTGCCACCAAAAAAGGTTGTGAGACTAGTGGGTATGGAGAGCCTCATCCCCAAGGGGATGGGCCGCCACGTCAGCGCCACGTAGGCTCTACTTGGAGGGGATGGACCTAGTGGGTGGGGGATGAACCCCTTTATATATATATATGTATGTATGCATAGAAGTGTGTGAGGGAAGGAGGGGCGTCGAGATCGGCTACCAGCGGCCGGTTTTCACGGGCCTGGCCTGGCGCCGGAGCAAGGGGGTGGGAAGATGGGGCGGTGACATGGAGACGGGCCGAGGGACGAGCCCCATTCCCTCCGGTCTGAGTGATGGAAAATGGTTGATGACATGGCGGAACTTGATTGGGTGCTTGTGAGTGATAGAATTCTATCACTAGTGACCACCCCCACCCCCCTAATCACTTAATCAGTTCAAACATTAAATACATCACTATGCATTAATTCACAAATAATAAATTTTCTCCTTAAATGCAAAATAAATCACTTGTATTAACTTCATGAAAATATGCAAATTCACATACCATACCTTTAAAATGTATGTAACAACACAAAAAGACAACTTCCTGAAATTCAGGATAAATGTTATCAGTTATTTTATAGCATTTAAAAGCATGATGCAAAAATACCATAAAGTGTTTTCTTAATTACAAGACATTTATTTTAGCTACAAACTTTTTTGCAAATGTCATTTTCTCTTAATTCCATGATCGGTCAAAACCCCAGTCAATGTCTTTTTCCGGTGTTCATACCACGGTCAACCAGACGTATACGACTCCACAAACACACATACATTATATATAAGGGTTCTACACCCATACATATTTATATTAGTGGGATATATACCTCCTTTCTCCTACTAAATCAGTCACGTTATTTCTTTATTTTTAAGGGGTACGTTTAACTTCATCCATAACTCTGTTTCGAATACAAAATGATCACCGGCCGTGACTTTTACGCCATCGTGACCGCGATGGTGCCGCTATACGTCGCCATGATTCTCGCTTACGGCAGCGTAAAATGGTGGAAAATTTTCACACCGGACCAGTGTTCGGGCATCAACCGTTTTGTCGCGATCTTCGCTGTCCCGTTACTCTCATTCCATTTCATCTCAATGGGCAATCCATACGCGATGAACTGGAAGTTCATCGCGGCCGACAGCCTCCAGAAAATCATCATGCTGGTGGTGCTAGGGTTTTGGGCAAAATTCACAAAAACCGGCAGTTTTGAATGGATGATCACCATCTTCTCCCTCTCAACGCTCCCGAACAGCCTCGTGATCGGAATCCCATTGTTGACGGCGATGTATGGTGAGTTGACGGCACCACTGATGGTTCAGGTGGTGGTGATGCAATGCATTGTTTGGTATACGATACTTCTGTTCTTGTTCGAGTTTCGTGCGGCGAAGGCGTTGATTATGGAACGGTTTCCGGGTGCTGGAGGCGATATCGGTTCGATTAAGGTTGATTCGGATGTTGTTTCGCTTGACGCGCAAGATTTTCTTGAAACAACCGCGGAGATGGGAAATGATGGGAAGTTACATGTCACGGTGAGGAGGTCGAATGCGTCGAGGCGGTCGGTAGGAGCCGGTTCGGTTCTTTCGGGTGCGGAAATTTATAGTTTGAATTCATCTGCTGTTCAAAGTCCGAGAGGTTCATATGCTAACCACTTGGACTTTAACTCTATAGTAGGGTTTCCTGGGGGCCGATTGTCTAATTTCGGCCCCGCAGATGATATATATTCGATTCAGTCGTTGAGGGGTGTTACACCTCGGCAATCGAATTTTGAAGATGAAGCGGGTCGGTCGTCTTTGAGCATGGTGCCACATTTTTCGGTGAACTCGGAAACGCATATTGGCGTTACAAAAGGCCAACAACCACCACAAATGATGCTACGTTTAAAGCCAGAGTTGCAACAAAATGGGTCGCAAAAGAAGCCAAACCATGACGACCATATGTTTGGTCGTAGCTCGAGTGCGCCGATTATTTCCAAAGGTGGTCGGTCTCGTTCCAAACTCTATGCGGCGACGGAACAATCGTCTCGACCGGATCATGGAAAACTTGGAGGTACATAGCGAATTCTCACTACTACAAAACTAACTTGTTTCTTATGAGTTTTGCGACAGAAATATTTTTAAAACATTTCAGACAATTTTCTAACGAAGTTCCGACAGAAATTGGGTTTGGTTTTTTTTTTTTTGAACGGCAAATTTAGATCACTGAATAATCTGAATTTTCTGCCCATCTTTTTTTATAGAAATCAAGTTAAAAAAGTTTCACTTTTTTTTAATGTTTCCCATGTGATTTTTTTATTTGTAAGTTTCTAGGACGCTTTTTAAACATGTTATAAGCGAATTGCCTTGAAAGCAAATATGTTTCAAAAACATTCTATAAACTTTTGTCAATTTCCAAGACCACCTACAAATAAAGAAGAATAGTATTTTTTTTTTTTTTTTACATTCGTGTTCTAAAACGGTAGAATTTCGATATTGATGCAGAGTTGAAGGAATTTGACATCGAGATCGGGGGAGATCAAGAGAAGATCAAACCGGGTGTGGTGGACTCTACGGCAGAGCACCAACCGAGCACCGTAACAGACCCAAATGAAGGGTCCGGACAACAAATGCCGTCGGCGCGTGTGATGAGCCGATTGATACTATTGATGGTCTCGCGGAAACTGATTAGAAACCCGAACACGTACGGCAGCATCTTAGGTCTTGTTTGGGCTCTTGTGTCCTTCAGGTAAAATTATTAACTTGATGATACTAATATACTAACTATTAACCTGATTAGCGCGACATTTTAACCGTACGATGTTCGAAAAAGAAATATTAATGTTGGTCGGATGGTGTTCTCTTTTAGAGTAAAAATTAAATGTTGGATCAAATTAAAATAATGAATTACTATCTTTAATAGGGAGTTTTTATTGCAGGTGGCATTGGGTAATGCCAAAAATAATAGGAAATTCAATCGCGTTGATCTCAAATGCTGGTCTTGGAATGGCTATGTTTAGCTTAGGTAAGTTATCTTTTTTTTTTCTTTTATTTGAATCATGCATATATTATTACATTTAGAAATTAGTTGTCTAGTAAAGAATGAATTCTAGTACATAAATAATATTTAAAATCCATTATCTTAAGTATAAACCGATTTTGTTTATATATTTGCTTTGCATTGAATTTGGATGTTGGGATATTTCGTGAACGTTACAAAAACTTTATCCGAATATTGAATGAACATTAATCTATTTACCTTTAGGATTATTTGTCTAGTAAAGAATGAACATTAATATATTGACTCTCCAATTTTTCTTTGTTTTAAAAGTATCTGTATATTTGACAATTAAGCATTTTTTTAAATGTTTACATTTTATTACCCACCATCAATACCGTGGTCAATAAAGTCATGTTTTCGTGATAATTTTGCTGAAAGACGCCTTCTTGAAAAATCATTTGTTTTTGTGACTAACATGAAGCCCCTTTGTTTAATATCGTGAATTATGATTTTGGCTGTTACAAATATAAGCAACATAATGCCAAAAAGTCTGGGAACGACATAGATACGATAAAGTTGTCGTGTTTTTCGCAACAGTGTTGTCGACGTTGTCCCTTAAAGCTCTATACGTGTTACATCATATATGTGAACCCCTTTGTGTCGTGATTGTCTCATAAAGTTCTATACCTTTAACGTCATACATAACTTACTTTTCTGTCGACGTTGTCCCTTAAAGCTCTATACGTTTTATGTCATATATGTAAAACCCCTTTGTGTCGTGATTGTCTCATAAAGTTCTATACCTTTAACATCATACATAACTTACTTACTTTTCTGAACTTTTATTTTTCATCTCTTAGTTTCCCATGTTTTTAATCGCTCTGCTTTCTTTTCTTTTCTGTAAACTTACCGTTTTTTATTAAAAAAAAAACTAACTTATGTTTTGTATGTCTTAAGGTTTGTTTATGGCCCTTCAACCTAAGTTAATAGCATGTGGGAGATCAAAGGCTTTGCTTTCTATAGTAGTGAAGTTTCTTATAGGACCGATAGTAAGCGCATTGGCCGCATTCTTGGTTGGCCTCCGCGGTACCCTCTTTCATGTCACTATTGTGCAGGTAGTTTTTTTTTTTTTTAATTTCTATAACTTAAGATTACTTTTAATCTAATAATAGCTTTTTTTCTTTATATTCATAGGCAACACTATCAGTAGGGATTGTACCGTTTGTTTTCGCAAAGGAATATGACGTTCATGCAACGATTCTCAGTACTTCGTAAGCATATAAGAACCGCTTGTTGTCATGAGAAGGGGTTGTATCGTGATTGTTTGTTTATTACAATATATGAACTCATGTCAAACTTTTTTGTTTCAGGGTTATCTTTGGAATGCTGATAACGGTGCCTATAACATTATCCTACTACATCATTCTCCAACTCTAGGCATAAGCATTTAGAGTTGATCTTTGATGGAATATGTTGGAAGGATGTAATCAGATGATTGATTCTTGATGATACTTAGTAGAATCCTCAAGGTCAAGTGATCTCATATGACGATAAGATCTTGCATAGTAATTTGTTGTAGTTGTTTTCGTTTTTGTAAAAACTTTATAAGTTTCTTAAAAAATTGACTAGTGAGTTTTGTGCATTGCGTTTTCATTTCAAATCAATTACAAAAATGGGTTTTGTATGGTATGTATTCAAATATAGTCTGAAAGTACAACCATGCTAGCCGTGAAGGGGTATGGTCTCAAATCCAGCGCCGGCCATACGAGTCAACCTCAGGTCGCGCGCGAGACCATATCTAAAATAAACCTAAGTGTTGGCTTCCTCGACCTTGCGCCGACTACAAAGGTGTGCCCAAGGCCGCGCGCAATGTTGTAGAAGGCGCTAGGCGCTAGTCGGGCGATGAGGTACCGCCTAGGGATTAATCGGATTGGACTTTTATGTATAATTTTACATTTTTTTATAAATATGTAGTTAATTGTATACTTTTTATATACAATTTTACAAGTTTAGGAAGCATATGTAAACTAGTGAAAGATAGAGTGGGCTAAATATCAAAATACCCAAACTTAATATAACATAATACCCACCCACGTTCTCCATAAGCCGCCTCTTCCTCATCTCTATCGTTTTCATCAGACACAACAAGAAAACACATACTCTATAACCAATTTCGCTTATTCTGGTTAATTAATTCTTCAATGTTGTTCGATTTTGCACATTGGAGACAAGTGCAGATCAGATTTAGGTTCTAGTCAAGGTAAGAACTCGTTCTAATTTGATTGTACTGTTCCGATTTCAACTTATTTTGATCCAATTTTGACCTCATACTTAACCGACTTGGCCCGATTTAAAGCGATTTTTGACCGATTTTTACGAGTTTCACCGATTTTGACCATTACCGCCTAATTTGGCCGATTTGGCTATTTTTGGGCGATGGACCTCCGATTACCGCCTAGGCGTCAATTAATCGACCGCCTAGGCCGATTTCTGCAACATTGGCCGCGCGCGAGGTTAGAACCAAGATAAAACAATTTCTGACACTTAGTTCCTTTGTTAAAAACCTAGCTCCCTTGACATTGCGCCGACTACTCAGGGTTACCCCATGTCGCGCGGGAACAAGAAGCGCAGGGTAACGTCGGACAGTACAGAAAGTACGAGTAGCAGAGCAATGGACTTATAGGCGCCCAATAGGCTGTATTCTATTGTGTTGCACGATGAGCAATCGTGCAGGAGACAAGAAGTACACAAGGACATGTATGTGGCGCCAATCAGCTTGCGTCGACCATTGTTCCATGATTTCCACAGCACTGACCAGACAACAAGGACAACCGTCAGGACACGTGGATCCATTCAGCATGCACCAACTACCCTCTCTCCTAGAATCACTAACGGTCGTGACAGAGGAGACATAATGGATATTCCTTGTTGTCGATTTCAGGCCCAAGGCCCATCAGCCCATCTCCTTCACAAATCACCTCGGCTATAAATAGAGAGCTTCACCTCCAGGTTTAAGGATCATACTCTTGCTCTCTCACTTAATACACACACTTTTATCCTCAAAGAAAGTTCTTATTCTCACGCCGGAGAGTGGTTACAAGAAGGGCTGGCATAACGGGTCAACCTGATCTTCTAAGACACGAACACGATAAGACATGACCCGAAACACATAAACACGAACACGACACAAAATCTTATCGTGTCAGATTTTCGAAACACGAACACGAACCTGTTAATAAACAGGTTACACGAAACAACCTGTTAAGACACGAAAAAAATTACCAACGTATCATACGATCTGCTAAGACACGAAAACGACTTTTTTAAGACACGAACACGACCGAATTGAGGAAGCTGTGAACCGAATTGGGAATGGTGGTGTATGTGAGAGAAATTTAATAATTTGGGTTTGGATTGTGGAAAAAGAACCCCGTGTGTAAGTGTATAATTCATCCCAGGTTCCATGACTGATGACCCTATGTCCACACCCACATATAATAGTTTTTTAACTTTTAATTATTCATGTACTTAACGGGTCTTAACAGGTTAATAGGTTTTAACCTGTTTAGACACGAAACCTGTTAAGGTCTTATCATGTCGACTTGTTTTAGACACGAAACCTGATAACTTCGTGTAGGTTCGTGTCGTGTTATCGTGTTCATGTCAGAATTGCCAGTCCTAGTTACAAGGAGAACCCCCTATTTTCCTCCTAGTAACGAGCTTCACGGTGTGTTGATTGTTTTGCAGGATCGACATGGTTGTTTACTGAGTTCAGAAGAAGATTACCTTATTTGGACGAGACACAGACTACAAGTCAATCTCAGGATTAACTTGGTGTTTCTTCATAAGGATGTAATCAGATGATTGATTCTTGATGATACTTAGTAGAATCCTCAAGGTCAAGTGATCTCATATGACGATAAGATCTTGCATAGTTTGTTGTAGTTGTTTTTGTTTTTGTAAAAACTTTACAAGTTTCTTAAAAAAATGACTAGTGAGTTTTGTGCATTGCGTTTTCAATTCAAATCATTTACCAAAATGGGTTTTGTATAGTATATATTCAAATATAGTCCGAAAGTACAACCATGCTAGCCATTAAACAAGAGAGTTCCAATTGAAAAGTAAATATCTAATCCATAAAACAGATATGGGTTCAAATAATTTTTTTTTTAAATAAAAATTAAGAAATTTCAATCAATAAAATATTATAGTTAATATTTATACTTAATGTTATTGTAAATAGGGGATCGCTAGAATGAGAACCACCACGAGTTGTAAGAACCACGAGAACCGCGTCCCGCGGGTGGCCGTCGGCGACGAAATTTTTTTTACACCTAGATCCGTATATTTTAGGGGGGGTGTAAAATTTTCGGTTCAAACGGCGCGCCCGAGGGGGTAGTTTTTTACGCCCAAAGTTTGGGTTTTTTTAATTTTTCTTTATTTTTTTACCAAACTTTGGGCGTAAAAAACTACCCCCTCGGGCGCGCCGTTTGAACCGAAAATTTTACACCCCCCCTAAAATATACGGATCTAGGTGTAAAAAAAATTTCGTCGCCGACGGCCACCCGCGGGTCGCGGTTCTCGTGGTTCTTACAACTCGTGGTGGTTCTCATTCTAGCGGCCCCCATTGTAAATATATATATATATATATATATATATATAGAGAGAGAGAGAGAGAGAGAGAGAGAGTGTGTGTGTGTAACGTACAATAGAGATTATCGTACGAGCGTACGCGACGTGAATTCGCATGTTATAAAAAAGACGCGTGTATGGAATTTGCAAAATCGCATGTTGGTGTATATACAATGAAATCACATGGCAGTGTGTATTTCGCATGGTGGTGTGTAGATGATGAATTCGCATGGGTAAACACGAGTTCGCACGTTGAAAAAGCCTTGCGTACGCTCGTACGATAAGCCCTATTGTACGTTAACAGGCCTATACACACACACACACACACACACACATATATATATATATATATATATATATATATATATTGGTAAACTTACATATATCATTAATTTGTAGTCTTCAACTTTAATAATTAACTACATTAAATTTGTAACTTATTTTCAAAATATATATTTTAAAAAATAAATTAATTTAAAGTGTAAGATAAATTACGAGATGTGTAGGATAAATTTTAATATGTGTAGCATAAATTTTGGAATGTGTAGAATAAATTTGATGTGTGTAGACATAAAAAATTTAGTACGGATGATGATAGTCTTTATAACTAATTAATTAGTAAAAGATAATAATAAATAAGATAAGAGAAAAAACTATTTAATATTTTACAATTGTACCATTTGATCTTTTTTCTTCTCAATGAAGTTTTCTTCTTAAATGATCCGCCCCATATATCACTAAACGCAATAACTAATTCAAATATTCTTTTTATATTCACATGTATAAAAGGGAAAATTACAGAAACTTCAATCGACCAAAATCACTTTCAAAAAAGGCCACCTCATGCGTAGTTGGAGCAACGCATCACCGATCCCTATGGATGGGATGCGTTTGGATGTGGCCAATCATTATCTTCAAGCGTCCATTAACAAAAAAATGACACGTGTCCGGAGAGTTTTAAAGCGTCCAAGGGACGCATCAGCACCGCAGTGTGGTCACGTATAGCTTGCGACCAACTTAAGTGGATGCGGTTGGCGAATAAGTCTCCCATACGTCGCCAACGCATAAGCCAAAGAGTCAGGCAACTTCTCCCATGTGTCTGGCCAGTAAATATGACTGTAACAACCCGACTTTTCGGGTCATTACTTACCGTTGTTATTCTTCTCGTAACCGCTTGTACTCTCGAGATTTCGATTATCGCTATGAGTTAAACTATGTTTTAAATGCAATTTAAACACATGATTACAACGCTTACTCAAAACACAGTTATCACATTTAAACGCTATATGTAACGCTTACTACTTAGACGCATTTTATCGCATTTCACATCACTTATTTAGACTAAACGCTATCGCAACGCAAACTCGAAACACAGATTTACTTATGTTATGGGTGTTATTTGTGTGATAAATTGTTTAAATGTTATGGGGTTATCAACGCAACGCTTATACGCTCAAACGCTTACTCGCAACTCGATTAAACGCAACGCTCAACAAAAGAAACGAAAGTTGGAAAACTAACAAACGCACTCCGGCTGTCCGAATGGACATCCGATCGAATGGACTTCCGTCCGGATGACCATCCGCTCGGATGGCCATCCGACCGAACACCACTCTCCACCGACTTAACTTTCCTCTCACCCTCTATAAATACCACTATACACCTCCCTTTCACTGATTTAACACCTCCATCCTACCACACGCACACAAGTCACTCTCAGTCACTTTTACTCGCGATTCAATGCTATTTCGTAAGTATTTCTCCTCAAATCTTGTACAACCTTCATCATTAATCACTTCTACACCATCTTCTCCACCAAAATCACACACAAACACCTACTTTCTCTCTGAAATCACTGATTTGGACCTCTGAAGGTGGTTTCCACCCGTTTTGCTCTGGCAAACGGTTAAGGAACACCATTTGATTGAGATTGGTTCTAGATCTAAAGGATTTCCACACCTTTTAACTTAATCTCAACAAGATTTCAACACTTTTCAACTATTTTCAATTTTTCTTCACCTTTTCTACTCAAAACCGATGGAATCGGGACTCATTCAGACTCTCTACTCATTTGCTAGTTGAGAGCCAGCTTGAAAACAGATTTCCACCGGAGAGATGACTGATTTACGAGTTGAACATGAAATTCCATTAAGAACAGCAAGTCTGATCGAATGGGTTGAGACTATTCGACCGAATGAGCTGGTCTGGGTGTGTTTCCGTTGTTCGACACGTCGTTACGTCGTCTCCGTTAAACTTCAAAACTTTTACTTAGAAAAGTTTACAAATTTTCAAATAACAGATCGCCTACTCGAGTGGCCATCCGATCGGATGACCATCCGATCGGATGACCATCCGACCAAGTGACCTGTCCCTTTTAACTTCCAATATTTCAATGTTTTGACTAAACTTCAAATTTTAACTATTTACAAACACACCTCATTCGAATGGCCATCCGTTCGAATCACCATTCGAACACTTACCCATTCGACATTCTGTTACGCACTGCTCAACACTCTGCTCAACGACTTATGCTATTGTTCACAGGCTAACTCAAACGCGCTCCCTTCAATCCAATCAAGTTTGTGTTTACTTGCTAAACACACACTGTGAGTATACTCGAACCCATTTTCATTTAACGCATTTTTGGGTGTTACATACGTTCTATATCAAGACACAACACACGACGCAAACTCTTTATGAACGCTAACCGCCCCCGCATGCTATACGTGTACTTTGAATGCTTGTACTTATGCTATACAGTGTTACACTATACCGCCCCTAGCAACGATAGTACTATAGTTTGGACTCAGCACCTGTCGTGGACAGGGGTTGCTAGGAATCACATCACTTTACTTACGTTGTGAACATTGTTTGATAGTTACATGCTTCGCCCGTTAAATGTTACAAGCTGGTTATGCGTAAAATGCTTTTATACATATGCTATTCAAACTTGTGTACTCACCTTTACATCTTATGTATTGACTTTATTTTAACGTATGTGGCAGGTTGATAGGATGCTATGCGGTGATGAAACAAGCTAGGAAGTCTAGAAACCCGCTAAATAAAATCTGAGTTGTCGGAATAGTGTTTGTTTATGAGACTCGCTATTTGTAATAACTGTTATTGCTTTATATGTTAGTAGTATTGGATATTAACGCTAAATATATTGTCATTTAATAGTTGTTGTGGATTCTCTTGAACAATCTGTTTCACTCAGTGCCATGCCCCGATGATTCCGCCATCAGTTGGGGTGTGACAGATTGGTATCAGAGCCATCACTATAGGGAATTAGGTCGAGTCGTAGGATTGACCTAGTCTATAGTCTAAGTACCAACAGACCGCTTCGTGCAAACCCAGTAGGGGTTTTGTACGAACCCACTCTTGATACTCTCGTTCGAAACTCGCAAAAACTACATCTTCGTGCGAACCCACACACTATAGCTTCGTACGAAGGGAAAGCCTTTCCTAAGGTGTGTAAACTTACTTATGCCTTTCCTAAGGCTAACATAATACACACGTTTTTGAAAACACTCGCATAACACAATCGAGTGACTGGGTCGAGATTAAGAGTGAAATCCAGGAACTCTCGATAAGATCACTCACTCTACGCGCATTTTTACTCTCAGCACGAGAACCTCTGTTGGGTCAGGAGTGACGTCCATACCTCGACAGAGATCTCCCTCTCTATCTCGTGGTTGTTTAACCACAACTTAGGAGCAAGGCTGTTAAGTTAGGGGTGAAACCCGCATCTTAATGACCTGTTCCACTCTTTACTTTGATTTTTCAAAACTCTCACCAAAGTCTCAACTGTTCCAATGATTCGAGTCACGTAGTAACCGGAAGGATGTGTGTTGTTCGCCATATTCGGTGAGAGCACAGTCTATTAGGCCAAAGCGTGCACACGAGGACGTTGTGAATAATCAAACCACTTTGGGTAGTCGATGTCTAACACCCAAGGCACTCTGTTCTCAGTTTAAGCCAGCAATCGTCGATTTTACGCGTTATCGATTTTATGTGTTTGTATGATTATATGTTTCGATTTTGGAGATTTTTTTACGCTTTCCGCTCTCCGCTTTACAAGACGCGCACAACTCGCACAACTTTCGTAATCTCAAACGCTAACTAATCGCGAACAAACTAAGAAGCCTCATACGCTATACTGTTCGCCACGCTACTCGTTACTCTCCAACGCGCATCGCAACTTTGAAAGATAGGTGAATATGTGCAAAATATGTAGGTGAATACGTGCAAAATATGTACTTACGTGGATTATGTGCTCCTACGTGCTTATGTGCTTATGTGCCTATGTGGTTTATGTGCCTACGTGACTATGTGCTTATGTACCGACGTGTTCCTGATGCTTTACCTAATAATAATAGTGAGTATATTGGTTGAACGCTAAACTTTTCGAAACCCGATATAATCGAATCTCGTCTAAATCCTATGACGATGTCTGCTGCAGACAATGTCATCATTTGGTTTCCACACACAACGTGTTGCTCGATGAAACCATGCTGACAAACGTATTGCATCACTGGTGGCCAAGGAAATGGCTAAAGTCATACCTCAGATCGTCAGTGAAATCAACGAAGTCAGCAGCAAATCTTCTGTCGAGTCAAAGAACGACACGCCAAAAGCTTCTTTCAGCTTTAAGCAATTCAAGGCTTGTGGTCCTAAAGACTTCACTGGTGAAGATGGACCCAGTGCTATGTTCCAGTGGTTTGATTCAATTGAAGTCTCCCTTCTTCAAAGTGGATGCCCAAACAACCTCCGCACTGTGAATGCTACTGGGGTCTTCCAGTCTAGGGCACTGGATTGGTGGACTGCTAAGCGTAACTGGCGCGGTAACGATGCAGCTTATGGCCTCTCATGGGAGGAACTGAAGGAAATCATGATGAAAGAATTTTGTCCCCCACATGAAGTCCAGAAGCTAGAGAACGAGTTCTGGAACATCAAACAAGAAAGAGGTGACAATGCTGGTCTCACCGCACGCTTCAAGCAGCTCAGTATCATCTGTCCCAGTCAGGTGGCAACGCCTGAAATGAAAATCAAGAAGTACATTCGAGCTCTCCCAGACTGTGTAGCTGACTTTGTTCAAGCAGCTAAACCCGCTACCATTGAGGAAACTTACCAGCTAGCAGCCGAGATCAACAACAAACGAGTTTTGGCTGGAGCTTTCAAGACCTCAACTAAAAGTCTCAATCAGGCTACTGCTACTCCCGCTACCGATACTGCAGCATCACAAGTTTCAAAGTCTTCACGCCAAGGACGCAAACACAAGGGTAACAACAACAAGAACTACGCTACTATCGCCGCTCCTCTCAACGCTGTCCCCGTACAACCCAACAACCAGAACCACCAAGCTACTGTTACCAACACACCGCCTGCCAAGCGTGCGTATACTGGTATCCACCCTCTGTGCCCTATTTGCACCTATCATCATCCAACAGGGGTCAACTGTCGTTTCTGTGCGAACTGCAACATCTATGGGCACTTTACTGCTCACTGCCGTTCAGGCCCACGTTAGCAAACTGCCCAAGCTATTCCAGCACCACCAGCTCCACTCCCTGCTCCTCAGGTCAACCAAGCAGCTCTTGCGCCCGCTGTGCACGCACGAGCTTGCTACTCTTGTGGTGACCCAAATCGCTTTGCTAACGTCTGCCCGAATCACGTTGTGAAACAAGAACCGCAGCCACAACCACCACAGTAGCAACAACAATCGCAACAACAATCGCAACAGCAGCAGCCACAACAAGCAACCCGCGGAAGAATCTTCAACATCAATGTCCGCCAGGCTCAAACTGATAACAAAGTTGTCAATGGTACGTTCCTCGTTAACGGTGTTTATGCTTCTCGTTTATTTGATACTGGAGCCGATAACTGTTTTTTGTCATTTGAATTCGAAAACATCCTAAAACGTAAACACGTTAACCTCCCAACGACGTTCGACGTAGAAATTGCCACCGGAAGAACCGTCACCGTCAGCTCTGTCATCCGTGATTGTATTCTCGAACTCAACAATCATGTTTTCCCAATCGATCTCATCCCGATGCAACTCGGTAGTTTCGATGTCATAATAGGCATGGACTTTCTTCGTGAAAATTGTGCCGAAGTCGTTTGTTTCGAAAAGATGATCCGTTTCTCTCTTTCAAACGGTGATCAACTCTGTGTCTATGGCGAAGTCTCTTCAAAAGAACTGAAACTGATGTCGTGTATCCAAGCAAGCAAGTATCTCCGCAAAGAATACTTGGCTTTCTTAGCTCACATCGTAGTAGCGAAGGAGGAACAGAAGCCGATGGAAAAAGTACTTGTGGTTCGTGATTTTTCTAATGTCTTTCCTGACAATTTACCTGGTCTACCCCCTACCCGCGATATCGATTTCCATATCGACCTCATTCTTGGAGCTAACCCTGTTGCTAAAGCCCCTTATCACCTCGCACCATCCGAAATGCGTGAACTCTCTAATCAACTCCAGGAATTACATGATAAAGGCTTCATACACCCTAGCACATCACCATGGGGCGCACCTGTCCTTTTCATGAAAAAAAGGATGGATCGTTCTGAATGTGCTTCGATTATAGGGAACTCAACAAGCTTAATATCAAGAATCGCTACCCTCTACCCCGAATCGACGATTTATTTGATCAACTGCAAGGCGCTACGTGTTTTTTCTAAAATTGATCTACGTTCTAGTTATCATCAGTTGCGTATTCAGGAGGAAGATATCCCTAAAACCGCTTTTCGTACCCGTTATGGCCATTACGAATTCGTGGTCATGCCTTTTGGTCTTACCAATGCACCCACGGTCTTCATGGATTTAATGAACCGTGTGTGTAAACCCTTTCTTGATCGCTTCGTTATCGTGTTTATCGATGATATCTTTATCTATTCGAAGTCGAGAGCCGAACACACGCATCATCTCTGTTTAGTTCTCGAGCTTCTCCAAGGAAATCGCCTCTACGCCGAGTTCTCCATGTGTGAATTTTGGCTCGAGGAGGTTCAATTTCTCGGTCACATCGTCAATACTCAAGGTATTCATGTCAATCCCGCGAAGATTGAAGCAGTTAAGAGTTGGATAATTACACCGAAAACCCCATCCGAAGTTCGTTCTTTTCTCGGATTGGCGGGTTATTACCGTCGATTTATCGCTGATTTCTCTAAAATCGCTGTTCCTCTCACCTCTCTAACGCATAAAGACAAGCCTTTCGTTTGGGAACCAAACAAGAGGATGCCTTTCAAACTCTCAAGAGTATACTTTGCAACGCTCCCGTACTCGTGCTACCCGACGGAAATGACGACTTTGTTGTCTATTGCGATGCCTCTAACCTAGGTCTTGGTTGTGTTCTTATGCAACGAGACAAGGTTATCGCGTACGCGTCTCGACAACTCAAGGTCCACGAGAAGAACTACACAACCCACGATCTCGAACTCGGTGTAGTTGTTTTTGCGTTAAAGATTTGGCGACACTACCTTTATGGTACCAAGTGTACGGTCTTCACCGACCATAAGAGCCTACAACACATCTTGAACCGGAAAGAGCTAAATTGTCACACCCTAACCGATGGTGGAAACATCGGGGCATGGCACTGAGCGAAACTGATTGTCCATGAGTATCCATAACAACTATTCATTACCAGATAATTAAACGTCATGTCCCATACCACAACATATCCAAATAAAGACAGTTATTACAAATAATTGTCTCATAAACAAGCACTGTTCTGACGACTCAGATTTAAGTGTGACATAACTAGACCCCTAGCTTGATTCACCAAAGCACAGCAATGTCCTAGCATCTCAAACACCTGTCACATACGTTAAAATAAAGTCAATACACATAGTGTAAAGGTGAGCATACAAGTTTGATAGTATAATAGAGTTCGAAATCGTTTACGCATAACCAGCATGTATAACGTATAATGTGAAGCACGTAAGTTATCGACAAAGATCCTATCAATACCAATGACTGTGAGTTGACTGCGAGTAGCGAGTGCACAACACATGTTCACCACTGTGAACACGTGAAGTAAGATCCTTAACAACCCCTGAATGAACAGGTGCTGAGTCCAAACTATAGTACTATCGTTGCTAAGGCAGGTAGACAACAATCAATGTGTAAACATAACAGACAGGCATTCATCGAGTCACGTATAACATGCAATAGCAGTTAGCGTTAAGAGTGTTTTCATTGTGTGTTCGATGTGATTTAGAATAAGTAACGTATGTAACACCCAAAAGTGCGTAAGCAAAAAGGGATCGAGTATATTCACAGCGATTATGGTATATGGATTGAAGGGAGCACTAGGGTGAGATTAGCCTGAACAGTTAACGATGGCATAAGCGAAGAACGATTCGTAAAACGAGGAAAAAGTACCAAGTGTCGAACGGGAATCCGGTCGGATAGCCATTCGGTCGGATTGACATTTGTCGGTGAGGATGTGTTTGTGTATGATGGCTTGTCCTTTGAAGTTTTCGTTGTAGCATTTTCCAAAACAAGAAAGGTTTCTACCATCCAAGTCATCCGTGCGGATTGCCGTTCGATCGGATGGCAATCCGATCGGATGGCAGTTCGCATGAAGACTTGTTCGTTTTGAAAATTGTTAAGTTTGAAAGTTTGTGGTTTGATCGAGACGGTCTGAAATCAGGGTAAAAAATAGGAACTCCACATGGCTCTAGTCGTCCGATCGGACGGGAATCACCCCAATCTGATCAGCCAACTGTTCCTGATGGTGGTTCGTGTTCAATCCCGAAATCGGTTGTCTCATTGATAGAAATCAGATCTTGAGCCGACACATCACTAAGAATGAGTAGAAGATCAGAATCAAGGTCCGGTTCTATCGGTATTGAGTGCATTGAGTGTAAAAGAGTTGAAAGAAAGTAAATAAACCGTCTTTTAATCCTTTTAACCTCGAAAATGATTAGATTTATATGAAAACATTGTTAAATCTTGTGGAAATCCTTTAGATCTGGGTTGTTCGTGGTGGAATGAAGCCAAACTATGAAGTTCATAAGAACTCCATGATGACATCACCCTAGAACGCCTCAAATCAGTAGATTTCACGGTTAAAAGTGAAGATTCAAAGGTGGAAAAGATGAAGAAACATGTGTAGATCATAGAAGTACAAAGATGGAGTTGAAATCTTACCGGAATCACGAGAAATCGAGAGAAAAGAGGCTGGAACGAGCTGGTTCGAGTGAGAGTGCTGTCACATCAAATGATGTGACGTGAGGGGTATTTATAGGGTTTCCAAAAGAGGAAAAAGATGCGCGGAAGTAACGGATCGGATGGCCATCCGATCGGATGGCCATCCGTTCGGATGACCATTCGATCGAGTGGCTCCGGCGAGCTGGGTTTTGCGTTTTTTTTGTTTCGTGCGATAAGCGTTGCGATGCATTTCGAATAAGTGATGCGATAGTATTCCCATTAGTTACACAAATAACCTAACTACTACATCTAACATACAATCACTATAAATAACTTACGTCTAGCGTTTGCGATTAGATTGCGATTCGATTGAGTTGCGATATCGATTGCGATTGATCACCTCAAAACATAATTAAACATGCACAAGTAACACATAAATAACACACACACACATAAAACAATATCCAGAACCTGTAATTCACTGCGATTCGTATTGCGATTTGATAGCGATGCGATTAGCGTTAGGTTGATTAGCGTTTAGTTAACTTTATCGCATTGTTACTTCCTATTGTTCACAGTCGTAAAGCGATTAGCGGTGATAAACATACATCGATTACTGCGATTAAGTGCGCTTATTAACATTTACTCCACACAATACAACTAAGTCAAATACATAAAAGTAGTTGATTACAAGTCAAGTTGCGCGATCGGTCGTTGAGCAAGGAGTGGCAGATCGCAATTAGCAATCTTCTCTTCCTTTGACTTCTGAGAACACGGGGTGTTACATAAATATGCACCAACGCAAGTGGGTTGAACTTCTCAACGACTACGATTGTGAGATACGCTACCACCCAGGCAAGCCAAACGTCGTTGTCGATGCTCTTAGCCGACGAAGCTACTTACATAGTATTTGTAATGTTCAAGCCCAACACAACCTCGAAGCCCTCATTCGCGACGCTCAACACGCTTGTTTTCTCGAGAACACCTTGAAGGAAGAAAGAATCCTTGGAACCGAAAACCAATTAGTGAATAAACCAAATGGTATTTTACACTATCTCGACCATCTTTGGATTCCTAGTCGTCATAATCTCCGTGAGATATTGATGACTGAAGCCCACAAATCTTGATATTCCATTCATCCCAGTGCCGACAAAATGTACCAGGACCTTCGTGCCAGGTATTGGTGGCCAGGAATGAAGAAGGATATCACTCTCTACGTTTCAAAATGCCTAACTTACTCGAAAGTTAAGGCCGAACATCAACGACCCTCTGGCTTACTCGAACAACCCGAGATCCCGAAGTGGAAATGAGATAGTATAGCTATGGATTTCGTTACAAAACTCCCTTGCACACCATCAAGTCATGATAGCATTTGGGTTATCATTGATCGTCTTACAAAATCCGCTCACTTTTTACCGATACGAGAAGACTTCAAGGTAGAACGGTTAGCACGAATCTATACCGACGAAATCATTTGTCGACATGGGACGTCTCGTGATATCATCTCTGACCGCGATGGTCGATTTACTTCGTGTCTCTGGGAGACTTTCCAGTCTGCCCTCAGTACGACTCTTAACCTCAGTACCGAATTCCATCCCCAGACCGACGGTCAGACTGAGCGTACGATCCACACCCTTGAAGACATGCTTCGTTCGTGCGTTATAGATTTTGGTGGTAATTGGGATTCGCATTTACCTTTAGTAGAATTCTCGTACAATAACAGTTATCACGCTAGTATTCAAATGGCACCCTTTGAGGCATTATACGATAGGAAGTCGATCGCCTATTGTATGGCACGAGATCGGAGACGCTCAAATCACCGGTCCGGAGTTATTACAAGAAATGACTGACAAGATCCTCCAGATACGAGACAATCTCTTGAAAGCTTGGAGTCGTCAAAAGAGTTACGCCGATAAATGCGCAAGCCCCTTGAGTTTGAAGTTGGTGATCACGTACTCCTAAAGGTTTCACCTTGGAAGGGGGTGATCCGATTCGGCAAGAAAGGAAAGCTAGCGCCACGATACGTAGGTCCCTTTAAGATTCTGGAAAAAATTGGCAAAGTGGCCTACCGACTCGAATTACCGGAGGAACTCAATAACGTACATCCGACTTTCCACGTCTCGAACCTCAAGAAGTGTCTAGCCGAAGAAAACCTACATGTCCCTCTCGAGGATTTGCAAGTAAACGAGACTCTACACTTTGTGGAAAAGCCAGTAGAAATCATGGATCGAGAGACCAAGAAACTTCGACGCTCTCGCATTCCTATAGTGAAGGTTCGCTGGGAAGGAAAACGGGGCGCCGAGATCACTTGGGAACTCGAAAGTGATATGAAAGCTAAATACCCGCAACTCTTTGTTATGCATGTGCCTTAATTTTGGGACGAAATTCCTTAAAGTAGGGGAGGCTGTAACAACCCGACTTTTCGGGTCATTACTTACCGTTATTATTCTTCTCGTAACCGCTTGTACTCTCGAGATTTCGATTATCGCTATGGGTTAAACTATGTTTTAAACGCAATTTAAACACATGATTACAACGCTTACTCAGAACACAGTTATCACATTTAAACGCTATATGTAACGCTTACTACTTAGACGCATTTTATCGCATTTCACTTCGCTTATTTAGACTAAACGCTATCGCAACGCAAACTTGAAACGCAGATTTACTTATGTTATGGGTGTTATTTGTGTGATAAATTGTTTAAATATTATGGGGTTATCAACGCAACGCTTATACGCTCAAATGCTTACTCGCAACTCGATTAAACGCAACGCAACGCTCAACAAACGAAACAAAAGTTGGAAAACTAACAAACGCACTCCGGCTGTCCGAATGGACATCCGATCGAATGGACTTCCGTCCGACCGAACACCACTCTCCACCGACTTAACTCTCCTCTCACCCTCTATAAATACCGCCGTACACCTCCCTTTCACTGATTTGGCACCTCCATCCTACCACACGCACACAAGTCACTCTAAGTCACTTTTACTCGCGATTCATGGCTATTTCGTTAGTATTTCTCCTCAAATCTTGTACAACCTTCATCATTAATCACTTCTACACCATCTTCTCCATCAAAATCACACACAAACACCTACTTTCTCTCTGAAATCACTGATTTGGACCTCTTAAAGGTGGTTTCCACCCGTTTTGCTCCGGCAAACGGTTAAGGAACACCATTTGATTGAGATTGGTTCTAGATCTAAAGGATTTCCACACCTTTTTACTTAATCTCAACAAGATTTTAACACTTTTCAATTATTTTCAACTTTTCTTCAATTTTTCTACTCAAAACCGATGGAATCGGGACTCATTCAGACTCTCTACTCATTTCCTAGTTGAGAGTCGGCTTGAAAACGGATTTCCACTGTAGAGATGACCGATTTATGAGTTGAACATGAAATTCCATTAAGAACAGTAAGTCTGATCATATGGGTTGAGACTATTCGACCGAATGAGCTTGTCTTGGTGTGTTTCCGTTGTTCGACACGTCGTCACGCCGTCTCCGTTAAACTTCAAAACTTTTACCTAGAAAATTTTACAAATTTTCAAATAGCAGATCGCCCACTCGAGTGGCCATCTGATCAGAGGACCATCCGATCGAATGACCATCCCACCAAGTGACTTGTCCCTTTTAACCTCCAATATTTCAACGTTTTGACTAAACTTCAAATTTTAACGATTTACAAACACACCTCATTCGAATGGCCATCCGCTCGAATGGAGACCCATCCGTTCGAATCACCATTGAACCTCATTTCACTTTCCTTCTTTAAATAAATTTCAAGGCCAGATTTCTATTTTTTATTTTTTTTAAATTTTTTAAATTTCTTTTATTTTTTTTTTATTTTAAAAAAAATTTACTTTCTAATTGTTTTTTAAATTTTTATTTTTCATTTTTTTCATTTTTAAATTTTAATTTTTTTTAACAACAAATAGTTTCTTTTTACATATGTTGAACAACAACAATAATCATATGGTGCGTACCAGATTCGAGATATGCGGTGTCTCAAAATATAAAAGTAAAGAATATGATATAAAAAAATAGAAACGAAGTTTGCTGCAATTTTTCTTGTATCATTCCATAATGCAAAAGACCAACTTAAATACATGAAATAATGGAAACGTGTGACTGGAAATGTGAAAATAAAGGTGAACATGGAGATAATAAATAAACTAATAAAATTAAACATAGAGATAATGGAAACGTACTTAACTAATCTATAATGCATGCATGATTTTTGAAAGCTGTAGGATTTGGCCAGATTCTATTTTTATATATACTAGGTTCCTCACGACCATGGGTTGTAGCCTAGTATCGCCAACAAATATTTGACTCGCTCCCCAGGCTTGAGACTAATGCACGCTATTGTCATGAGTCTATTTATTTTAGTTGTTTGTGTTGGTATTTGATTGAGTATTCTTGTTTGGTAAATTTGGATACATGGATATGTTGATTATGTTGATGATATGTGACCATTTACATACTAACCTTGAGGTGCATGTTAAAAAAATATTTTTTTAAATAAATATAAAACTGTTTTCTATAAAAGGAGGAAATTACTCATCAACATATTTGTTGACCCATAAATATATTTTTCTAACGTGCTGCAGGTTTTCAAAGTCGATAAACAAGTGATGAGTACATGTAGCATGGGCCTTAAGAAATTTAATTGAAATCTTATGGTATGTTTGTTTTTGAACAATGTATGATTAATTTTGATTATTAAATGTTATGTGACAATTTGAATAGACATACTTTAAAAATCATAACAATGATTAGTTGTCAAGAGCTATGGGCAATCATCATGCCCGTACCATTCCGCTGCGAGTCGGGGTATGACATATTATTTAGTGTCTACGCCACGTGTCGCGTCATGATCCGTTCTCACCGTTTTCTCATGATCTCCTTATATATATATATATATATATATATATATATATATATATATATATATATATATATATATATATATATGGTAGGGTTCTAGAGTGAACACTAGGTTGAGAGTGAATTGTGTGAACTAATCTTGGCCATTGGATTACATCATCTAAAGAGTTTTAAATAATGACAAGATTGTAATTATAATGTTGTAACTTCCCTTTAAAATAATTGACCAGAAGGCTATTTGCGTCTTTTGTAAATTGTATATATTAAACAATATAATCAAAATCACTAAAATCTCGCTAGTTTCCGTATATACAAGATAACAACTGTTAGTGTATACACATGTGTACAGTCTCGCTAGTATCAGTTTATACAAGATACACAGATGTTAGTTTATACATATGTGTATAGTCTCGCTAACTATCAGTTTATACAAGATACACAGCTGTTAGTTTATACACATGTGTACAGACCTTTATACATCTATGAATTGTATTCAGAAATGGTTACACATGTGTATATTAACAACATATGGTATATTATGCATTTACACGAGTAGATTCATATAAAATTATGAAATTAATGAAAACGAAACAAGTCACATGTATGCAAAAATAAATAACTTCATCACATATTCAAAAAAAAAGTAATGCCCAAAAATAATTACAATTTCAATCTCAGAAAATTATTTCAATATTTATTGAAAATTATAAAAATTTAAAAACAATATATTATGATATGTATATATACCGATAATAAAAGAAAAACAATATTCAAGTTAAATTAAAAAAAATCTATGGTTAGAGAAATGAGTGATACGAATATTTGGAAATTAAATAATTTGTAAAAAGAATATTTTCAAAAGAAAATAATAGTTTTGTCTTTATCATCTTCTTGAGTGATAAGAATACATGTAATATTCATTAATCAACTTCAACATATGGGCTGAAGATGTAGAATGATAATGTCGTAATCCATGATGGTCTACCAAAATTTAAAGCCCTTCAATTTCTTATAATTAAAATGATGGAGAAATAATTAAAAATGAGAGAGAGAGAGAGAGAGTTAAGAGATGAGAAAATTAAGGGATTTTAATTAAATATATTTGGCTAATGTTAACCTTACCCTTTTAATTTAAAAATGATCAAGGGCCAAGATTAGTTCACTCAGTTCACTCTTAATAAGTTGTCCACTCTTGAACCTAATCATATATATATATATATATATATATATATATAGGGTTGGGCTCTATAGAAAACTCTATCTTTTTTTATAAAACTATGCAAACCCATTGTCATCCATTGATTACCTTTCATCTAACTTGATCAATGGCTCTCATAATTTTGGTAAGAATTATATTTAAAAGAAATCTTATAATACACATTAGTAAAGGAGAAGGGCATTTAAGGCATTGAAAATCTGACTTTTCTCTTACACACATCAACTTTATTTCTCTTACACACACATGTTATCTCTCTCTCCTCTCTCCTCTCTCTTCAATCAAGATCATGATGAACACCAAACACAACATTTCGATCTTCAAGTTCAGATCTACATCGTGTGAAAGAGAAAATGTTTGAAGATTGTTGTTTTAGAGAGAGAATGACGGCAGGATGAAGGTTTTTAGAGAGATGAATTTTTTTTTGTTTTAGAGAGAGAAACAACAATCTTCATCATGTTCATCTATAACACCAAGAACACACATACAAAGTGTGTGAGAGAGAAGAATTTTGAAGTATGTTGTTTTAGAGAGAGAACGATGACACACGCACGAGTGTGTGTGTGTGAGAAGAAGGTTTGAAGAGCTTCTTCGTGTTCATCGGACGGTTATATATCTGGTAAGTGTTCTTGAAATATCATTTCACACTTGATTTTTTGTTGAAATGGTTATTAATATGTTTTTGTGTGCTGAAAGTGTTTTAGTAATGGTTGTTAATATGATTTTGTATTTTAAATAAATCAAAAACTTTAGGATGAGATTTTGAACGGGTTTTTGTTGGTTTGGTTTCTTGTTAGGGGCTTTTGATCTTAACAGTAGCTGTTTTTTGTTGGTTTGGGTTGCTTGTTTGGGCTTTTGATCTGAACAGTAGTTGTTTGGTTGCTTGATTCACAGACTCGGGCCCATAACATGTGTTAAGCACCCCTGTTAGAATGTTTTATAACGTGTGTTGATTTACAGAAACAAACCCATAAAGATATTCAATTGACAAGCTGGATAGATGTAGGCGAAGTTAATGCGTGTTCTAGTAATGGTTAATGTTCATGTATTTTAAATAAATCCAAAACTTTAGGATGAGATTTTGAACGGGTTTTTTTGTTGGTTTGGTTGCTTGTTTGGGGCTTTTGATCTTAATAATAATTGTTTTTTGTTGGGTTGCTTGATTTACAGAGACAGACCCATAACATGTGTTAAGCACCTGTTAGAATGATATATAACGTGTGTTGATTTACAGAAACAGATCCATAAAAGATATTCAATTGACAAGCTGGATGGATGTAGGCGACGTTAATGCAAGGACATTGAATAAGTCACATCCTTTGGAAAAGAAGTCTTCGTTCATTTATAACATGTGTTGGTGGTTCATGCTGTAACAGAACACCATGATGTAACCTGACATGTGTTCATGTATAACATGTGTTAAGCCCCTGTTAGAATGATATATAACGTGTGTTAACCTTTTGTTAATTAAAAAAACAAGTAATATTCATGTATTTTAAATAAATCAAAAACTTTATTTTTGTTGATGTTTAAAATATCCGATAATGTGGATACTGAGCGTAAAACTTGTACAAGTAATAAATGTACAAGTTAGTATGTAACGTGTAATATGAAATGAGCCATTTATGGTAACACATGTACCGGTAATTTTGGAATATATAATATGAAACGAGTCATTTGTTTTGCACATTTTGGAATGTATAACATGTGTTAAGCCATTGTTATAATCTTTTTGTAACCTGACATATATTCATGTATAAGCTAGTGGTTTACAAAACACCATGATGTGTATATACTGATCTAACATGTGTTACAATTTGTCTGTTCGAAACATGTAATTGCTTAACATGTAATTGCTTAATGACAAAGGGTGAAAACATTCGACGGGGGCGATGAGTTTAATGGTGAGCTTAGTTAATATCGTAATCTTGTTGTAACCCCACTTGTATACATATGATAACATGTAAAGCATCCATTATAACCCGACTTGTATTCATGTATATGAAAGTGGTTTGCAAAACACCATGATGTGCATATACTGATCGTAACACGTGTACAAGTTAATATGGAACATACAAGTTAATGTTGTAACACCGTATACCTGGGATAACATGTGTTAAGCCTCTGTTATAATCTTGTTTTAACCCAACATGGTGTCATGTATAAGCTAGTGGTTTCCAAAACACCATGATTTGTATATATATACTGTAACATGTGTTACGCGCCTGACATGTATAACATGTGTTAAGCCTCTATTATAACGTGTGTTAAGACTTCCAGAATGGATGCATAAACTCCAATAGTAACTTAATAACATAGTATACCTGATATAACGTGTGTTAAGCCTCTTTTATAACGTGTGTTAAGACTTCCAGAATGTGTTAAGTCCATACCGTTTTAACATCATGTACTAGACAAAACAAAATAAGAGTCTCACATTACATATTACTAGTAAACGAAAATACATAGCACTAAGAAAATGGTGGAGCTTCCTTTGAAAGTCTGCCTTAGCTTTTCAGCGGCTACCTTTGCTGCCTTAGCTTTTCAGCGGCTATCCTTGCTTTATTGTTTGGGTCGGTCTTGAAACGGTTTGTAAACATGTGGGTGTGCGTATGCCAGGGAAGTTATAAAAATGTGTTTTCATGCCACACGTTACACGTGTTACATTTTACATGGGTTTCATGTCACATGTAACACATGCATGTCCGAGAAGTTCAACCTATAACGCGTGTTAGTTGTGTTGTGCTGTAACATAAACATGGTCATGATCCTTGAGCATCTGATCCACGTTTGACGAAACCAACGGTCCCGAGAATTGGATCTTATTTCCATTGAATCCATCACCGTCCTAATAACAAAAAGATAAGATAACCGTTAAGTCGTTAACCAGACATAAATATTAACACATTCATAGCCAGGAAATTTTTTTCTCAGATAACATCACAAAAACAGTTACTATTCAGATCAAAAGCCCGAAACAAAGCAACCAAACCAACAAAAAACAGTTACTATTCAGATCAAAAGCCCAAACAAGCAACCAAACCAAGCACAGCTTTTTAACACAAAAATAAAAACCTGCAAATTAATCTTACACAACTGAAACAACAACTAACAAAGTACACAGAACTAAAAACCTGCAATTAATTCGTCATACCATAATACATGTCTCTAATACATCGTCATACCCTAATACATGTTACTATGGTTTAGCTGTGAAACAGGAGTTCAGACTATAACACGTTACTATGGTTTAGCAGACTATAACACGTTACTATGGTTTAGCTGTGAAACAGGAGTTCAGACTATAACACGTTACTATGGTTTAGCTGTGAAACAGGAGTTCAGAACTAACATGTTACTATGGTTTAGCTGTGAAACAGGAGTTCGGACTATAACACGTGTTACGTTGGTTGTGCGGTAAGAAAAACTTGGCTTAGCTGTGAAACAGGAGTTCAGACTATAACACGTGTTACGTTGGTTGTGCTGTAAGACAAACTTGGCTTTTTGTTTCTAAAAACAGATGTCCAGAAGTTCAAACTATAACACGTGTTAGTTGTGTTGTGCTGTAACATAAACATGGTCATGATCCTTAAGCATCTGATCCACGTTTGACGAAATGAATGGTCTCGAGAATTGGATCTTGTTTCCCTTGTATCCATCACCATCCTAATAACAAAAAGATAAGATAATCGTTAAGTCGTTAACCAGACATAACTATTAACACATTCATAACCATGGTTTTTTTCATTCAGCAAGTGTAACGACTGAAAATGAGAAAACAACATCAAATAAGGACACAAATGAAGATAATGACATAAACATTAAAGATCTAAAATACGAAACATTAACGGTCTATAATTTGTAATCTATACGAACATTAACGGTTGTTCGTGTTTCACAATAACGGTTGGAATTATACAAACTGTAATTTGTAATCTATAAGACACATTAACGGTCTAATTACGAACATTAACTATTATACTTGGTGTTCGTGTTTCAAAACCCACATTCTATAATCGGCTGATAAGAAAAAAACTACTGAAGCAAACAAGCAAGATAAAAACGTGAGCATTAATAGACTTGTTGTTCGTGTTTCACATTAACGAGATCCCCCTAAATCATCATATCCAAACAACAAACAAAAACCCACAATGCAATAATCAAATCAAGAAACTAAATCAAGATTACCTCATCGCAAATATCACCACAAATATCGGACCCAAATCGAATCAAATAATAAAAAAGGAAGAAACTTTATTCACACCCCTGTTCACCACAAGATCTGGACGAACATTGGAAGGTGAGAGAAGAAGAAGAAGAAGAAAAGCGAACCAAAGCCCACTAGCCCAGATCGTAGTAAAGATCTTGTTTAGGAAGATGAATACTCCACAGTACATTAATGGTGCTCCATAGATCTACCATTGTTGATGGATGCTCCATAGTTCATTAATGGTGGATCTAGTTTGAAATAAGTGGTTTAAGAAGATGAAGAAATTATGAAAAAACAATCTTTCTAATTTGAATTTGGTTCATCGAAAATGGAGGAGGATGGAAGAGAATGATGTGATGTTAGATATTAATGAGGGTGTCAAATCACTTTGGGCAAGATAACTTTTTGAGTGGGGTAGGAATATGTAGAATTACCAATGTGCCCTCAAGATTAAAAAAGGATATTATGGAAGCTGGGACATGTGGCCAAATGTAGGCCATTAGATGGGTTTCCAAAGTTTTCTAAAAATTCAAGGTTTCCTATATAGCATTATCCTATATATATATATATACACACACACACACACATATATACAGAGGGGGTAGAGAGAGCAAGTGTAAAATACAAGAGAAATTTAAGGAAACCAAATATCACATTGAAATCGAATTGACCATTATATTAGGATCAATTCATTGTTTATCATTCAAGTCGTAATTCTTCTTCTTCTTCTAAAGCGGTTCGCTGGAAAAAAAAACCATGGCATCACAGTGTTTTTATTACTAAAACACACTGCTATGAACACATCTATGTTGTGTTTTAGCAGTCAGTAATTGGTATGTCACGTTGTGTTTTATCAGTCAGTAACTGGTTCATCATTGTGTTTTATCACCAAAACACACTACTATGAACACACCTAGTATCCAACATCAAGTGCAGTAAAACACAGTACTATGATCAAACTTAAAAAAAACGTTGTCTTCAACAAAACATACAGATTACATGTATATGCAGGATCTAATCACAATGTAGCTTTAACACATCAATCCTCAAAATAATATCAATGTAAAAAAACCTAAGTTAGTCACTTGTTCGTCACATTGTGTTTTATCATTAAAACACACTACTATGAACACACCTAGTATCCAACATCAAGTGCAGTAAAACACAGTACTATGATCAAACTTAAAAAAAACGTTGTCTTCAACAAAACATACAGAATACATGTATATGCAGGATCTAATCACAATGTAGCTTTAACACATCAATCCTTAAAACAATATCAATGTAAAAAAACACCTTTACCAAGTTAGTCACTTGTTCGTCACATTGCGTTTTATCATTAAAACACACTACTATGAACACATCTAGTATCCAACATCAAGTGCAGTAAAACACAATACTATGATCAAACTTAAAAAAAAAACCACTGTCTTTAACAATACACACTGAATACATATATATGCAAGATCTAACCACAATGTAGCTGATGGGTGTCAAGTGTTATATATATTAGGTGTATATTTTAAGCCCCTTTAACACTTTTTAGTCAAGTTTTAAATTTATAAAACACGATATTTACTAACACTAGACACTCATATGGGCAAGTGCACCCATCGTGAGCGTAGTATAGTGTTGGTAAGATACCGAGGTCGTCCAAGGACACAAGAGCTTTTAGTACCGGTTTATCCTCAACGTCTAATCAAAATAAAAAGTTTAGAAAAATGTTTTAAGCTAAGAAAAAATAAAAACTAACTAAAAATGCTGAAAAAGAAAAATAAAAAGAAAAACAGATAGACAAGATGAATCACTTGGTTTCGACTCGTATCTAGTGTAACCTTTGATTATTTCCGCACTTTTGCACTATTTTAAGAGATTAACTTAGTTATTGTAGTAGGCCCCTCTTTTGAAGGTGACGTTACCCTCACCCCAGTAGTTTGAGTCAGCAAGGATACAATCCTAAAAGGGTGGATTATTGGAAGATAATTAATTAAGTTGTTAATGCAAATTATGGTAGGCCCCTCTTTTGAAGGTGACGTTACCCTCGACTAAGTAGTCTGAGTCAGCAGGGATACAGTCCTAAATAGCCGGGTTATAGTATTAATAGTAGTTAACTTATGAGGGGATCAAAGAGTTTGGACCCCCGCCATCCAATACCGTTAAGTATTGAAGGAGGTCCTACTAAATTTGACCCAGGTCCATTGCAGGACCTCTAAACGCTGAACAATGGCAAGACCTTTACCAAACCGTTCCCTTAACCCCCCGACCAGGTAGCCAACATACCTCCATATAGACCGTGGAGATATGAATGGTGAAAATCTTTTATTTTATATAGACAGTAAAATAATGCCAAGACACCACGGACAAACGATAAGGAAAGATCACCTTCAACATAAGAAGCTAGTTATTAAAGTCATTAATACAAAACCAAGTAAAAAGTGCGAAAAGATTAAAAATAAAAAGTATTACACTAGACACTTTGTCTTCACCAAGTGATGTAAGAGACTTAGGCAAACATGGCCTTGATTGTCAAGAACTCCTACGGTCAATCTTGGATCCCGAGACGACTCACACACTCTACGATGGACAATGGATGATGGTGGTGGATGATGGTGTTATGGTGGTGGGTGGTGGTGGGTGAAGTGTGAGAGAGGTGGTGTGCCAAGGTATGGTTTGAGCTTGAGCCAAGCACTCCTGTTTATAGGCTGAACAGAAGCTCGGGCACGGCCCCGTGTCCAGTGGGCACGGCCCCGTGTCCAGTGGGCACGGCCCCGTGTCCACATCCTTCTCTTTCTTCATTTATTGCAGCTTGTCTTATTAGTTGACCACGCCCCCGTGTCCGCTGAGCACGACCCCGTGTGCAGAAGAATCTTTGTACTATGAAGATTTGCCTGGATTGTGCGAATCTTATAGTTGACCAGGGCCCCGTGTCCGCTGGGCACGGCCCCGTGGTGGGCAATAGAAGTTTCTACCACTTTATCTTTTCTGCTGACACTTGGGCACGCCCCCGTGCTGGCTGAGCACGGGGCGTGTTCAGTCTTCTGACCTCTTGTTTTGCTTGGGAAGATGCTGTCGTGGGGTCGGGCATGTCACGTCTTGTTCCTTTTCTTGTATTTATGTTAGATTTTGATGTCTTTTTGCTTCTTTTGTTAATTTGAGCTCATTTAATCCTGAAAATACAAAAGGAAGACAAAAGCACACTTTTTCCAACATTAGTACTAAAAATGGTTAGTTTTATGCCACAATTGATGTAATTTATATGTTGCATTTTGTACACATCAAATACCCCCACACTTGAATCTTTGCTTGTCCTCAAGCAAAACTCTTTAATAAGTGGCTATTACACTCCCAAATGGAATGGGTAGAAAAGAAGGTTTTTGGGCTTGTCATAGAGTGTCGGGATGTCCAAGATTCTTTATTTAGTTTTATTTTTATTTATTTACAATCCTATTCGTCATGATTTATTTAAAACTTTTCATAAGATAAATTACTTATTAGGGCATAACATGCCTTTTTAAAATTCTATTTATATACAAGTTCACATACCTCACGGGGATCACTCAACACTCGGCCGAAAATGTATTTTTGTGGATCACTCGAGAGCGACATGGAACTTACTCCTACCAAAGGTTTGCCAAGCAATGAATCCTCCTCCTTTTTAACTTATATACCTTTGTAAATATCAAGAGGACTTTGTGGGTGAAGGGTTAGGCTTGGGTTAAAGGTAGGTGGTTGGGTTGGTGGTTAGTAGAAAAAGGGCGAAAAGCGTAACAAGCGTCGGTTTTTGTAAGACTTTCTATTTTTCCATTTTTATTTTTATGAAGCTATTTTTCAAACAAAGTCATTTTTGATAAACTTGTTTGTTTATTTGCTTTTGCTTTTGCTTCATAATCAACATTTTTTTTTGGAAAGTCATATGAGAAACCGAGCTAGTTACTAAAACAAAGGGTTTAAAATGAAAAAGGTTTTGGTGGGTAAAAAGGGTGTTTGTTTGGGTTATGAAATGAAAAGGTTTAGGCTCAAAGGGGCTAACTAGGGGGATTTTGGGTAGGTGAAAAAAAAAAGAAAAATAATGCTGTAGAAATAAAAAGGGTTAGTCCTAATGCCTCCATCATTTACTTACTCGGGTTTAAGTTGGTAAGGACTGGGAATGTATCGTCATGGCAAGTTCTAGAGTCGTAAGAACCAAGCGGCTATTCACACAAGAAACGAAAAATGAGCATTTAGTCTAATGATATGTAATTGTATGCTCAATAAAGGCTCAAAACTCACTTTTGTGGGAATGGGTTTTTATGTGATCAAGTATATATAATCAAATTTTAACTAAGTTTTCCATGCCTTTTCATAATTTTCTTATGTTGGTTCTTTTTATCACGACGCTATCGGTTGTAAATTCGTAAAAATATAACCTTTTTAGAACTTGAAATTCCCGAGTTAAACCTAGACAAGTAAAAAAAATGAAAATTTTTGAAAAAATTTGGGGTGATTAGCGATTCCAATAGAGTTTTGTGTAAGGCTTGTATTTAGGACTTGCAAGATTCAAGGTTTTAGCATCCCCCCACACTTAAATTACACATTGTCCTCAATGTGTCACAAAAATAAGTTTTTAGGTTGATTGAATGTGTAAAAAGGTGTTAAAAGCAAAAATTTTGTGTTACTGGGCGCTGAACACGGCCCCGTGTTGTCCGGGCACGGCCCCGTGTTGTCCGGGCACGGCCCCGTGTTCAAGTGCCAGTAACAAAATTAAATCAAGAGAAACAGAAGCCTGGACACGGGGGCGTGTTGGGTGAACACGGCCCGTGTCCAGTTACCTGAACTGGGTCTTTTTCTGCAGACTGTGCAGCACGGGGCCGCGTTGGGCGGACACGGCCCGTGCCGAGCTTACTGTAAACGAAGAATTTTGTCGGACGGCTCTGTTTTCCTGCATGGGGTGCTGGTTCAAGTTTCCCTTGTATCCTTTGCCATCTCAAGTGTGTTTTATTCATTTTAACACCACCCAAAACACCAAATTAACTAAAAACCATCATTCATTGAGTCATAGAGAGTTACATACTAATCCTAAAAATGAAAAACAAAACAGAAAATAAAAGTTAAAAGTCCTAATATTAAATAGGTCAAGTGATCCGTAAAATCTTCATAAGGAGCCCTACTTCTACAATAAGAACCAAAATTCCGGAAATAGATTTCCAGTCTAAAAGCCTTGTAGAACTCCAAGCCGAATGGTGTCCCTTAGATGTTGCTAGAGCCATTCTTCGATCTCCCTCGGGAGAAGGGAGGCGGCTTCATGTTCCTCGACATCTTGTGGAGGAGGAGCGACACCAATCGGAACCCCTTGTAGTATGTCTCGAGGAGGCTCCTGATGTAGAGCGTACCATTCGGCCGGAATGATGACTTCCGGTACCACATTCCATGCCCTTTGGGTGATAATTGGTACCAAAGGAGGAGAGGCGAGAATGTTCAACCTTTGGTGCAAAAGGTTGACCTCCCGGAGACATCCTTCTAGTCCCACCGTCAAATGATTAATGCGGTCGACCAATGCTTCTTCCACACTTGTTACTTCATCAAGGGCTTCTCTTAAGGCGTAAACATAGTTTACAAGAGAATCCTCAACCGTAGATGATCTTCTCCCCTGCCGGTTGTTTCTGGAATGCGACGAAGAGTTTCCGCTTATTTTGCTTGCCATTCTGAGAAAACATACCGAAAAGAGCTCAATTTTATGGATCCAGTACCTCGGACACGACCCCGTGTTCAGATATCTGCAGGATTTATGGACAAGGAATCTTGGGGTTTCAAATTGTTTTTATGATTTTTGAAGCATTTTTGAACTTAAACAACTTAAAACATTGTTATAGAACTTATTTTTAACAAGATTCCATGAACAAAAATCTAACAAACATCTCAATAAGGCTTGAAACTATGGAAGGTTCAAGCTTTAATGGAAGTATGAGGAAAATTGAAGAAGATGATAGTGGATAAAAGAGGAAAGGACAAGAAGATAGTTGAGAAACTTCTTTCAGAAAATACCTAGGATGGTATGTGAGAATATTCCTCAAATCTCTGTCCCTGGAATGGTTCAAATGTGCAGGATTCTTGGCTGCATTTATAGAAAACGACAGTACGTTGCGCACGGCCCCGTGTTGGCTGGACACGGCCCCGTGTGCAGATGGAATCCTGACACATTTTTGTCCGCATTCTGACAAAATCAGAAGGGAATCTTTGGGTGGACACGGGGGCGTGCTGACCTGGACACGGCCCCGTGTCTAGAAGCTGTCTTAAGGAATTCGTCTATTTTCAAGGAACTTTCCCGGATCGGGCGGTTCCTTACTGGATGGAACAACCCCAAAGTGCCTAAGATACCTTAATTGATCTAGATTAAGACGAGAACGCAAGAGGTTGTCGGTGAGGGTGATTCCTATGCTATATGTAGGTGGACAAGTCCAACCCTTTTCCGGGCTCTCGTTAAAGAAGGTGTATGTCGAATCGCTCAGGTCTATGTATGCATCGAACGAAGTCGATGGGGAGTACTTCACGGCACAATCGACACAGGGACGACTATCGCTCAAGTCCTCACTAGAGTTAGGAATATCTTCGGAAACAACGAAGTTGTTTGAATGCGTTTCCAACCCTTCTTCTTGGTTATCGTCTTGGAAAAGATTATTGAAATCTTTCCTAAGTTCTTTTAACCAATTAATAATTAGATCTTCTAGTTGAAATAATTCATCGAGAAGCATTTCTCCTAGAATATCCGGTTGGGGGCATTCGAGGGAGAGATAGGGATTATTTTTACTTTCGCCCCTCTTAAGGATACTAGGGAATGATGGGTCTATATAGTGGGGTTTATAATTTAGAAAAAAGCATTCTAATTCTTTATGGTTACCACCACATAATTGACACCACATAGTACCATAAGAGTGCCGAAAGTAAAAAGTATCAGTATCACTCATGTTTGTGTCAGAAATTACCAACCGTCAGAATCTTACGGTTCTGTTTTCAGTAACTGAAACTTGGGCACGGGGACGTGTTGAGTGGGCACGGCCCCGTGTTCAGCTTACTTTCTGACTTAAAACAGGATTGCCAGTTCCAATGATTGGGCACGGGGCGTGTTCAGCGGGCACGGCCCGTGCTGAGTTCTGCAGAAGCTGAAAAATTAAGAAAAATCCTAACAAAACGAAAAATAAGAAAAAAAGATTAGGCCGTTGATTCCTAACTTTCTTAAAATCCTTGTGTCCCCGGCAACGGTGCCAAAAACTTGATGGGTGTCAAGTGTTATATATATTAGGTGTATATTTTAAGCCCCTTTAACACTTTTTAGTCAAGTTTTAAATTTATAAAACACGATATTTACTAACACTAGACACTCATATGGGCAAGTGCACCCATCGTGAGCGTGGTATAGTGTTGGTAAGATACCGAGGTCGTCCAAGGACACAAGAGCTTTTAGTACCGGTTTATCCTCAACGTCTAATCAAAATAAAAAGTTTAGAAAAATGTTTTAAGCTAAGAAAAAATAAAAACTAACTAAAAATGCTGAAAAAGAAAAACAGATAGACAAGATGAATCACTTGGTTTCGACTCGTATCTAGTGTAACCTTTGATTATTTCCGCACTTTTGCACTATTTTAAGAGATTATCTTAGTTATTGTAGTAGGCCCCTCTTTTGAAGGTGACGTTACCCTCACCCCAGTAGTTTGAGTCAGCAAGGATACAATCCTAAAAGGGTGGATTATTGGAAGATAATTAATTAAGTTATTAATGCAAATTATGGTAGGCCCCTCTTTTGAAGGTGACGTTACCCTCGACTAAGTAGTCTGAGTCAGCAGGGATACAATCCTAAATAGCCGGGTTATAGTATTAATAGTAGTTAACTTATGAGGGGATCAAAGAGTTTGGACCCCTGCCATCCAATACCGTTAAGTATTGAAGGAGGTCCTACTAAATTTGACCCAGGTCCATTGCAGGACCTCTAAACGCTGAACAATGGCAAGACCTTTACCAAACCATTCTCTTAACCCCCGACCAGGTAGCCAACATACCTCCATATAGACCGTGGAGATATGAATGGTGAAAATCTTTTATTTTATATAGACAGTAAAATAATGCCAAGACACCACGGACAAACGATAAGGAAAGATCACCTTCAACATAAGAAACTAGTTATTAAAGTCATTAATACAAAACCAAGTAAAAAGTGCGAAAAGATTAAAAATAAAAATTATTACACTAGACACTTTGTCTTCACCAAGTGATGTAAGAGGCTTAGGCAAACATGGCCTTGATTGTCAAGAACTCTTACGATCAATCTTGGATCCCGAGACGACTCACACACTCTACGATGGACAATGGATGATGGTGGTGGATGATGGTGTTATGGTGGTGGTGGGTGGTGGGTGAAGTGTGAGAGAGGTGGTGTGCCAAGGGATGGTTTGAGCTTGAGCCAAGCACTCCTATTTATAGGCTGAATAGAAGCTCGTGCACGGCCCTGTGTCCAGTGGGCACGGCCCCGTGTCCACATCCTTCTCTTTCTTCATTTATTGCAGTTTGTTTTATTAGTTGACCACGCCCCCGTGTCCGCTGAGCACGACCCCGTGTGCAGAAGAATCTTTGTACTATGAAGATTTGCCTGGATTGTTCGAATCTTATAGTTGACCACGGCCTCGTGTCCGCTGGGCACGACCCCGTGGTGGGCAATAGAAGCTTCTACCACTTTGTCTTTTCTGCTGACACTTGGGCACGCCCCCGTGCTGGCTGAGCACGGGGCGTGTTCAGTCTTCTGACCTCTTGTTTTGCTTGGGAAGATGCTGTCGTGGGGTCGGGCATGTCACGTCTTGTTCCTTTTCTTGTATTTATGTTAGATTTTGATGTCTTTTTGCTTCTTTTGTTAATTTGAGCTCATTTAATCTTGAAAATACAAAAGGAAGACAAAAGCACACTTTTTCCAACATTAGTACTAAAAAAGGGTTAGTTTTATGCCACAATTGATGTAATTTATATGTTGCATTTTGCACACATCAGTAGCTTTAACACATCAATCCTTAAAACAATATCAATGTAAAAAACAACACCTTTACCAAGCTAGTTACTTGTTCGTCAAATTGTGTTTTATCACTAAAACACACTACTATGAACACATCTAGTATCCAACATCAAGTGCAATAAAACACAGTGCTATGATCATCTCTTACGCTTGTATTTCATGCCGGATTTGTAATCTTGATCCATGATTCTAGCTAATTTTGGTATGCAAGATGGTTATCGATAGTGAGTTTTAGATATAGAGAAGGAAATGTGCGAGATTATAGGAGGTGTGTTATTTTTGGCACTTATTCGATTGATTTAAAACACGGTATATGACCAGACTACCCCTAACCGATTATAACAATTAATTAATGACACATAAATATTACAAAATACCACGAACTTGATCTCAGCCATTAAACACACCCATCCAATGGCCAAGATCGCATCCTACACTTTGTAGGAAAAACACACTTTGCGCAGGAACCCCACTCATGTATATAACATGCTTAATTAGAGTTTGAAACAACCCATACGCAATTTTGAGTTTAGCATGCGTAATTTTCATATTTGGTCATATGCGGGTTTTGAGTTTTTTATAGCGTGCGTAATTATGCATTATAACTCCCGTAACTTTGCAAATAACGTGCGTGATTAGGGTTTAACTCAACCCATGTGTAATTATGCAATAACGTTTGTAATTATGTCAAGTTAATTACTATTGTGCCACCGCGTTCAATTGAAGGTCTAGGGTAGGTCAGATGTGTGGTTGAGATGCTCACGTACGCTTCGCACGATAAGCACTCTTGTAAGGGAGGTTCAAGCTAAAACTCATTTTATTGTGAGAACTCGAAAACTCCCACGAAAACCTAAAAAAAACTTTAATAACACACATTTTTTGCTTGTAAATCTAGCATTTTTAAGATTAAAAAAAACTTTTTTGTTTGAAAATAAAATAAATTAGTATTACACTTGTGCAACACAACAAAAAACCTAAAACCGTCAACCCAACCACCCCCCCCCCCAAAAAAAAAAAACACTAAAAACTAAACCCCCCCCTAAAACCTAACCCAAAGCTAAACTAAAAACAAAACATAAACCCTAAGACTAAGTAGTATTGCATATGTGCAATACTATAATAGTAGTATTGAAAAAAGTATGACACGTTAAATCTTTTTTTTTACGTTGAAAAAATATGGTCGAATATACTCGAACGAAAGATACGGAAATTTGTGATCTTATGGTGAAATGTTTTTTAAATAACTAGAATCTAGAACCCGTGCTTTACCGCGGGGTTTTATTGAATCATGTACGTGCATTGCGACGTCTAGACTCGTACAAATATATATATATATATATATATATATATATATATATATAGAGAGAGAGAGAGAGAGAGAGGAAGGTTAACATACATTACGGCATAACGTACATCACGTACGACAGGAAATTACGCACGTTCATTTTAAAATCACGCACGTTATAACTCAAAAATCCAAAATCACGCATGTTGAAACACAATAATCACGCATATTGAAAACATTAATCACGCATGTTATAGAACAAATCACGCACGTTGTTGTATGTGAAGTACGTTAAGCCGTAATGTACGATATACTTTTTCTATATATATGTATGTATGTATGTATGTATTGTAATACATAACAAAACACAAACTACATAAAAATATTAAATGAGGTAAATGATTAACATTGTATTTTAATGAAACTATTGTTGTGTTTTGTATATGTGAATAAGTAATAACTAATAAGAGTTAGAATGAAATTGTTAGCAATAATATGGATGAAAAGGTTGAGATAGTTATTTAAATTAGAAACCAAATCATCATCATCAACACTCCATGGATAAATACTTTTTCATACAAACAATTTATTTGTTCGTTGACATACACTCGCGTTTATATTTTTTATTTTATCACCCGGACTTGAAGCTCCAAATAAATCAAAATTTAGTTTTTTGGCATTAGCAATCAAAAGTAGGAAACATTAAGTATTTATGAGTAAATTACAAAATTCGTCCTTTATGTTTATACCAGATTACAAAGTGTGTCCTTTGTCTTTAAAGTTGACAGGAATCATACTTAATGTTCGCAAAATCTTACATGTTGTGTCCTTTAACCCTAACTTGGTTAATTTTAATGGTTAAATCTGACTAAGTTAGGGCATATTAGTCTTTTTACCCCTTTATTTATATAAATCAATTTATATATTTTACTCATTTATTCAAGTCTCTCTTTCTTCCATCTCTCACTCTCTCTCACACGCTCATCACCACCGCCTGCCACCCCACCATCACCTGACCTTACCACCACCACCCACCACATCCACCTGCCACCATCAACCTCTCCCACGCAACCATGATATAACCACTACAGCCATCACACCATTACCCACTTTGTCTACACTCTTTAATCAACGAAAATACAATTAACAATACCAAACTTATGATCTCACACATATAATCAAGAGAAATTGGGAACTGTGCACTCCAATTCACCAAAAAGCCTGCGTCTAAAGATATCTCCCCTAAAATTGACCTATTGTTTCTTTTAAAAAAAATTGTGAAGCCCATTAATTCAGAATCTCGTGAGATGCATCGTATATGCTGCAAATCAACAACCCATTTTCAATTTATATTTCAGATCTGTTTTCAGATCTGAGCATAGAGAAGAAGAGAGAGAATGGGGCGGACATGGGGTTCTAGGTCGCCGGTGGTAGTGCGGGGTGGTGCTTCACCGGGGAAGAAGACCAGATGATGGGGCGGGTGGTACGGTGATATAGGTTAAGATGGTGGGGGTTGCCATGG